>SMGT01003173.1:2146-15274 GCA_004794575.1 Lanistes nyassanus
GTTTCACGTAACAGGTATCCAAATCAAAATATGTAAATGGTAACCGGTTATTCCCTTCCATCAAAAAACAAAGCGAAAAGTACTCACCAGATTGCGACGTCATGGCTAGCACTTGTAGATAGATGACTAAAAACATGAACACATCACCCTGCTAATTTGAACTTTTTAGAAATGTAGGCGAGCACTTGATCAAGCCAGGCACAGTAGCTATAAATCCTGAAACTCTTTTTCATTTCACAACCGTGGCTGAAGCGACCTGAAATAAAATGAAAAGAATCTCTGTAGACGTGTGTGTGCGTAAGAGAGAGTGAGAAAGAGAGGATAGCTGAGATCAAAAAGGTGATCACATCGCGCAAAATATATTTAAAATGTCCTGTGCGCTTCGATTGCAGGGAATCATTATTAAATTATCGTATAGTATACAGATATATAAAAAAAATCCTAGACTTATAGTTTTGCTGTAGTTTTTGCAAAACTGACAACGAGCTGAACAGTTGGTGGAGTGAATCGATGAGCAAGATAGTAAAGTCAATAAGCGGTAAACAAAAAGTTTTTTTTAAAGAAACAGCTACGCTTCATTTTCGGGCAGTTGTTATCAGAATCAGAAATATAATTGTACTGGAAACTTCAAGAATGCATACATGTTTGAAGTCAACCATGGCGCCTGAAAACTGAAAATGACGAGAGGCATACAAATGAAAGACCACCTGAGTGCGCGAGTGAATGGTTGAGCGAATGAGCTAGTGAGCGAAAACTCATTAATATTAATGTTCCGTGGAATTTGTAAAAAAAAAACTTACTTGCTTAAGTTTAACGTAACAGGTATCCAAATCAAAATACGTAAATGATAACCGGTTATTCCCTTCGATCAAAAAACATCAAAAAGTACTCACCGGATTGCGACGTCATGGCTAGCAATTGTAGGAAGATGACTAAAAACGTGAAAACATCACACTGCTAATTTGAACTTTTGAAAATATGTAGGCGAACACTTGATTAAGTCAGTCACTGTAGTTATATATCCTGAAGTTTTTTTAACAGCTGAAAACGGTTCCCGGCTTCGTCAAGTTTTTCCCCTAATTGACGAAAAAGTTACACATATCTATTGCAATTATCGCTGGGTACCTACCAAAAGCATCAAAGGCTTGAATTTTGCATCACCTGCGTTTAAACAGGGAGCGGTAAAGGACGCTTGGATTAGCCAATGAAAACGGCGATATGGCTTTCATTCAAGTGTCCCGATTGACTGGGTGAGTATTGTGTTCACCTTCAGTCAGACGGTCACACAAGGCCACTTTTTATATATATATATATTGTATTGACAACAAGAGTACAGGTTTAGTGTTTAGTATGGCTCTCAAACCAGTGACCATGAAATTGTCTTCCCCCCCCCCCCGCCCCAATTAATGAAAGGAATAAAACAAGTTTTGATTTTTTTCAATATGGCTCAATTCTAGATCAGTCATTTCTAGAAAGACAAAACTTTGATCGTTTCTGTGTCACTGGAGATATGCGGTATATGTTGGAGGGGAAGAAATGATCGATGGAAGAGGGAGAAAGGGGATCGAGTGTCCATATATAATATATGTGTACGGATGCAGTGCCCGAATGTAACTATATATATAGACTCTAGATTTGCACTTCGGTCACTGACGGTTTATCCAGAGAGACATTATCATTTGAGACATAGGTAAGGATAAAACTAATTGTTTCCCGACATGTTTTGGTGGTGGTGGGGGGGGGGTGGCGTGGGGGAGACCCCAACTTTTCCGCGGGCGAGATCGAGCGTCATGAGGGCGGTGCCCATCGATCTCTTGCTTCCATGCAGCAGGTACAAGGTCTGTACATAGCTTGAGGTGGGGGTGAAGGAGAGGAGAAAAGAGTCACTGTTCTTCCATATGTCATTAGTTTGTGTATGCAAATGCAAGTGCTTTCAGTGTGCGCAATTGTGTGTGTCATCGCGCGTGTGCGTGAGTGCGTACACACGAGATCACACAGAAGGAAAGCGAAGCAAAGAGATGGGGAGGGAGGAAACAACGATTCTAAATCATCTAGCCTTTTATTTGTTTCTTTCTCCTTGGTCCTGTCTTTATTAATTAATCTGCTCATGTGTGATCTACACGCACGCAGCTCACTGACGCACAGCAGAGACGACAATACATGAGGTTGTCACCCTCGTCAAGTTATTACTTCCGGATCATTAGCTTGACAACGGTTTGCAAGATGGCTGTTTACAGTAATCCTGTTTCGATTATTGTATACTTCCAGAAAGTGAGGGTTTTTTTAAATAAAAAAATCTTAAACAGGCGCGTTACAGATGGATCAGATAAATATCTTTGTCTTATGCATCATTTTTAAAGACGTGATTGTGTTTTACACAGATCGTTTTTGATCAAGGGTAAACGTGGGTAAAACTGAAAGTGTATACTCACAATACTATACTCATACTGTATAAATAACTGTATATGCAATATATTAAAATAAAATGTTTATTATATATATTATATATGAAATATTTTAAAGGGTTTTGAGTATTGACATTTTTATTATTATTGTAGCTCCCCATTTAGCATAAAAGTTTTTGAGTCAGAATTTGAACATGGCATGCAGCATGATAGACTTTTCGGTATTTAACACTTGGCACCATAAAAGTACGAGCAGTTTTCCCATTTCTCCTTTACAGTCTCTTTTACTCAGTCACTCACTGACTCGCTCTCTCACTTTCTCAGTCACTCACTCTGTGACCCTTCCACCCTGCACCCAGACATGCACGTGTACACACATTGTTATAAGATATGCACACACATATTCAACAAGACCTATGTAATATGATTTAACTTATTTACATTTCAAGTAGATTCCTTATATATATATATCAAAGCTTTTTTTAAACTGCAAACTGCACTATATCAATGATCATAATCAGCCAAGAAAAGTTACTGTTCCTGGCTGTTACAGTACTGGATCTGTACAGCATATACCAACTGGTTGCAGCCTGGTGAGACTAAAAACTGTCAGTTCAGCCTGGTGTGGTCCAACCAGCTAATGTTTGTAGAGTACAGTAAAACCTCCAATACGGGACTTTGAAAAATCAGGTCTTATGATAGAGGGGTCATAGAGGACTAGTTGCACTGAACTATTAGTACGTATGGGCACATATACAGTGATGGGGCAAGAAATAAACACATCTGCATGTACGTTAGCATAGCAGCGAACTGCAACATGTTTTGAATTATTTTTTATTTACCACTGAACTACATGTTAAAATAGTTTTTTGGCATCTCAATCACTGAGATCACATGTTAGTGTGATGTAGCTCTCTATCCACTACCTACCCCTTGCAACTCGCACAGCTTGCATTGGGTTAAACATTTCAGGCACTGAGTGGTGACATCCTGTTCTTCCTCATATCAAATTAGTGAACTAGCTGTGGATCTCACTTTGACGCTGGGGATCACAAATCTCTGAGAATGGCTTATGTTGTGTCACATGAAATTTCTCACAACAAAGAATTAAGCGACACCCGATTCCTGCAGGCCAGCGGCCTACACATGAAATGCCTACATAAAGATTAGACACCTGTGGCTAACTTAGCTTTCACTAGGGTAGAAAGTGTGAAAGAGACATAACTGTTTTTACCCGACCTTGGGGGTTACTGAACATGGCAAATCAGTCAAAACAAAGGGTTAAACATAGAATATGAAATGAGACTTTCATGAATGAATTACAGCAAAATCTGTGATATAAAATATTTCAAGTATTTGTCCTTCTGTGAAATGTCGAAAAGACACACAAGTTGTATATTCTACAAAACTGTCCCTTCCTTCAGTCCATTTGGTGTAAAGTCATAAATGGATGATGGATTCAATATTTATTGCCATTTCCTTTTGTTGCCTCTTTGTTAGGAGCACTTTTAATCTCTTTTCTAGATTTAAAAGAGAGTTCTTTTGCGCTTCTCATGGGATTTGGGGTCAACATTTCTTGTTCTTTAGTGAACATCTTTGCAAAAAGAAGTCTGGTAACTTTTTCCCACTTGACCAGGGAAAGTTGTATACTGCGCAAAACTGGCCACTTTTGTCAGTTGGTGGTCGGGTTAAGGAGGAAGTCGTAAATGGGAGGTCGTTTTTATAGTAAATGGTCTCTGTCAAAACGTTTTGCTGAAGGAAGTTGTATATGGGAAGGCCTTATAAGGAAGGTTTTACTGTAGTATTACCAGACTGTATACACCATATTGACTCAGGGTCGTGAGCCTGGTTCAACCCTAGACATAAATAAATGAGATTGGAAACTGTCACTTCTTGGCTTATCCTTGGTGATAGATGTGTGCACAGCTTGGCTCAGCACATAGGAATGCTTTGTGTTCTTGATGTGAAGCTCAGGTGTGTCGACTTTGGCACAGATTATGTTTTAATATTTTGTGTAGCAAATCTCATAGGTGGAATTTCTTTATGATGGAGATAAACTTTTCTTTCATCTGCATAATTTCTGCACTTTACTGACTGAAGTTTATGGTAATTAAACTGCAGTGAAATTAGATGATTATCAACATCAGTTGACAGTTTTCTTGATTTTGCAAAGTTTGGGATCTTATTACTCCTTAACACTAAATTTTTAAGTTATTTGTTTGGTTTAGACATAGATTTTAGTAAAGCCAGATGTACCCCTTTGTAACTCTTTTGATTTGCCTGGATAAGAATTTAACTAAAAATCTACTATTTTAAAAGAACTGTCCCAAAATATTTAAATACTTGGGGATATATCTACCACAGCTTCTCGCATAATAGTTATAAAATTCTGGGGTTGCAGCCTGTCCGTCAGTATGAAGATGGTCTTGGTGTATATTTTGTATTGAAATTATTATACACTTTTTTTGTTTTTGCAAATTAAAATCATCCGACAAAAAGGAGTTAATGATAAGGGGCAGAATCACATCCTCATATTGCAAGATTCGACTACACAGTTATCATTCTTCCCATCGCCAACCTTGTTTCTCGGCCATAAGAACCACTTTCCACTCTAGGTTTATTTATTACTATGATTCAACTTATATCGTCAAATTTTACGTGTTCTAGTGAACTTTTTGGTTGTTGTTGTTTATTTGTCTAGCTTCTTATCCCGGGCCTGTCAAACTTACCAAAGAAACACATATCAGGCAAACTTCTGCGTTGCCCACGAGCACCAAGACAGTTATGTCCTTTAGAATCAGCAAGTGATAGTCAAGCAGCTGAAAATGCCAAGCCCCCAGGGGTACCTGGCATGTATGGACAAAATGTCCTTTCAGATGCTTTCGATGTGTTTGACTTGTCATCTGAAGAAACATCGCACCAGGCTTCACCAATCCCAAGCGGTGCTGCAAGTCTTGTTTCCCCACCACCCACAAGACTTACACACCCATATCATTCTCGCTTGAGCAAGATCACATCATTTATGTCAAGGAATGATGAGAAATTTGTGCTTGACCCTCTTTGTTGGGGTCAGACAGCCATTGGGAGGTACATAGATGGAAAAATCCTTGTCAGGTCCTTTAAGACGAGAGGACCCGACCCATTTCCTCTGCGTTTGCCCAGACAAAACCCAGACATTCTGTTGGACTTTGAGTGTGATGATGCCCGCTATTTCAATCCTCCAGACTTTATACTGGAGCATTTCCTGAGAAATGTGGCTGAACAAAAGCAGATGCCTTTGCCAAAAGTTCAGCAGATTATCTGCTCAAAACATAATGTGAAAAAACTGACTGATTTGTTGGCAGAGATGTATATACACCCTCGGACACAGACCAAAATTAATACAGTTACATTTGACCCAGAAGGTAAGCAGCATTGCCTCCGTTTGTCTGTTTTCACTTGGCTGTGCATGCTTGCTGATGTTAAAGTGAATGTAATTCATGGATATCAGACTTATCAGTAATCAGTACTGTATATGCAGTGTTATATATATACACACATACGTATGGGCACTAGGATTTACATGCTTATGTGGTGATGTTTGTGGGGGGGGGGGGCCCAGCATGTTGATAAATTTGTATAATATTCTGACTTGAGGATGACAAGTCAGTGGTGATGATGGGATTGAGATGTTAAGTTGGTGATGATAGAATGATGACAATAATAATAATAATAATAATAATAGGAAGAAGACAGTGATGGTGGTGTTATGGCAGTAGAGGAGCTAATGATGCAAATGATAACAATGGTGGCAGAGGTGGTGTGAGGATGATGATGACAACAAAAGCAGCAATGATGAGAACAACATTGATGGTAATGTTGGTGTAGTGGTGACAGTGATTGAGAGACCATTGATGGTGATGATGAAGTTCACATTTTTATCGTTACATTAGCTTTGTGCAGCATCTGCTTTACTGTTACAGAGAAAAATGTGCCTCCATGCGAACCTCGTGTTCCACAGCATCAGCTGCTTTTGGAGATGGCAGCCATGATTCGTTCACACATGCGACAACACATGCAGACGGATGTGCGGACTGTCATCAAACCGGCTCCCAAGTACAGCCCTTCATACCACAGCGGAGATGCAGCCACCGTTCCACACACAGAGATAATTTTGTATGAAAACAGTGTGGTGGAGCGTGCTAGCCAGACCACAAAGGCACTCCAGTAAGCTGACTAACTTGACTTGCTTAACTGCATGCGTGGATTGTGGTGGAAGCCATTGCCGTGATGTATGCTAACCATGAAGAGCAAAGCTTTTTTTGTTGATTTAGTTTTAAATATTTATTGAAATCAGTTCTGGGGCAGCATGATTTTAGATTGTGCTTTTTTACTTATTGTAGTATGATAATTTTTTTCTTTGAGGGAGAGGGGGTAAACATTATTGCTTATTCAGAACTTCATGAACTGATATGGCATTTTGATATGGTGCTGGTTGTTCTTCAAAATTTAATGAATTGACATCATATTCTGTGCAAATGCAGCTCTGCTAACAGCGAATCTGAGGTCCCAGGAAGAGATGCTGTCATTCACTCAGCAAAGTCTCGTTACTTCCAGGATGCATCACGAGAAAGAAGTGGTTCCCCTTTTGGTATATGATTTTTTAAACACTCTTTTTTTCAGTGGCTCCATCCATATTGATTCTTCATTAGAATGAGACAACAATGTAAAACCCAAAGGAAATAATGAACTAAGAATATCATCTTCATATGTTTCTTCGTTCCATGCTTTAATTTTGTTGCAAGTTGTCACGTTTGTCACGTTGATAGAGTAAATGTCATCCTAGCCCCTCCAGAGGAAGCCTCCATAAACCCGTCAGAGCTAGCCATCCGGACTCTCTGATTGCTGGTGGAACAGCACTTAGCCTGAAGGTGAGAGCAGTCAAGGGAAAGGTTTCTTGGGGAAAAAATTCACTGCAGGGTGCCAAGCAGAACAGTGAGGAAGGAACATCAAACCACACCAAGATACAACACATGTACTTCACACTACCATGCAGACTAAAATATGCTTCAACACAAAATAATTAAGTGTAGCCTAGAATGTATTATACAGAAAAAAATATGGTACTTAAGGTAAAATGTTGAATGTTTCGCCAATATTTTAAAATGATTGAGAATCACTGCTCAGTGTCAAATGTCTTGTACAATAAAAGTATTGAGAAAGAGTGAAAGTTTCAAAGCAGTTGAGGTATTTATATCGACTGTTGGTTTTTTCCCGAAACAGATGTAACCGGCACACACGTGGCAACAAATGGCAGAGACCAAAATTACCAGTGTGCACCGTTGGAAGTTACAAAAGAATTTATTTTACGTGGGCTCAATCCCGGTATAGGCACTCACTCACACAGGCATCCAAATTGCAACCTACTCAACTACAGACGCATGATAGCAACAACAAACATGACATTTATTAACATTAAGAATCCCCCATCCCAAACAGACATGGACATAAAAAAATAAGTGGATAATTCTCACAAATGGCAACAGCAATAAATCACCCTAACTAGAGCTGTCTAACAACCATATAACTGATACACTGCTATCCTACTACACAGGCCCCGCGCACGTGGTAAAACAAAAATGGATAACAGAAAGAGAACTAAGAAAAGAAACTCGAGAGAGGAAAACGTGAAGGGAAAGGGAAATAGGAAAAAGGAAGATTTATGAGGAACAAGAAAGAGGACAAGCGACGACATATGTGACGTCGAAGACGAGCGATGAACGTGGCCCTGCAATCAAATGCAAGATTCCACATAATTCTCGTGACTGTACGGCCTCACGATTTACTAATTCTCAACCTAGCCAATTATTTTTACACAGAGCTGAATGGTAAATCACAAACCAGAATATTCACAGATCAAAAGAATAACTTTCCTCAAATCATCACAGTACTGCTTTGGGTGTTTTCTACATTTCAAAAGACCACGTTTGCTGTCAAGCTCAGCACAAACAAAGCGATGCATCAAAACCGGTCGCAACTATCATTGGCATTGTAACAACTAAGTAAAATGTATTTGCCTGCACAAACAAGACCACAAGAGTGGCAAGTGAAGCCACGATGTCAACGGTTACACGACGTCAATGAAAAGGACTGCGAACACATGTTTCCCGCGCGATCGGGAATGTTTCCGGTCGCAGTCTCACGAGACTTTCGGTCGCGGTCTTGCGAGACTTACATTTTTAATTACACTATTTTCTCACAAAAAATATTTCCTTCGTACAAGTCCATGAAAAGTTTTTTACAACAATATTTTCAGAGGCTTTTTTAATTTTCCAGGCCCATTTCGTTGATGTTTTACTAGATATCGCACTTTTGAAAAGGATTATATTTTACTTGAATCTTTCTTTTAACAATTTTGAGGTGAGACATTTCTTCACAGTGTGTGGTTGGGGGGAGCTGTGTTAGTGTGTGTGTGGGAAGAGGCTTTTGTGTGTTGTTGTATATAAGGAAGTATTTCATCAGAAAATGAAGGTTCCTGAATGTGGCTAATCATATGCAAGAACTGCTTATAAATATAAATAAGAAAAGGGAATATTGAAGTTGCCTCAGTTATTTCTCTGAATAGTTGATCCAGGATTCCACTCTCTAAAATATAAGAAATGACACATTGCTTTGATATTCAAATGCAAGCTGTGATATGATACATTGCTTTGATAATGAAATGCAAGCTATGATATGTTGCAGTTCCTGCGGGCAGAAGTTCTTGACCTCTGGCGGTTAGAGGTGCTGAAGATTAGAGACAAACCTTTGATTGAGCTTTGCAAGATATTGACCATCTCAGAAACTTGAGCATCTTGGATGTATCATATGCTCTGATTACAACGTTACCTTCTGGGTAAGTTGCACCATAGAGCTCTTGGTAGGTGTGTCCTGATATGAGATGCACAACCTTTGATGGCAAACACCTAGCAACAAGAAAGCCACCCATGGGGCTTGAGCCACCGCTGCAAAGTTGCAGTCCATTTCATTTGAACCAAACTGCAGGAAAGAAAAGACCATTCTGTTTTCATAGCACCACAGTAAAGGAAAACAAAGACCCATATTTATATTTGAATGTAATATCTATCTAGATTAATTAGTAACAAGAATGAAATTTGTATGCTCATGATGTTACTGTAACAGTAAATGTAGATTTATGGTGCTATTTTGTCCAAAAAAAAACTCAAAACGATTTTTAACAAGGTGAAAATGAATGCAAGTAGTAATGAATGCATTTGTAAAAATTCTATACAGAAGACCTGAGACAGGTTGGTTGCGGGAGGCTACAGAGTCTAGCTAAAGAGGTTATATAGCTACCTTATCTGCTGCCAGTCAACAGTATTTCATTGCATTAAATTCATATAAACATTCTTGGGTTAAGCTTGTAAAGTAAGCCATTCCAGGAACATATTCCCAATATCCAACAAGTGAGCGACAACTAAGGTGAGATCCGCAATGTTGATGCAGAAGCTGCATATGAGGCCAAAGAAGCAAGAATACTGGACGGTATGCCTAGTGCATCAAAATCGATCAAACTTCCCAGTGCACCATCTGGGAATTACAGAAATTTGGAGAACTTTCCAAATGAGCTGCACTTCCAAGCTACACCAGGACTGCAGGGCTCACTAAATCTTCCTGCCTGGAATGACTGCAGGCTGGTAGACCTGTTCAGGCTGTTTGTCAACAAACAGTTGATCAAGCATTTCAAGGCTGAAACAAACAGGTATGCCAGGCAGCTGATTGTCATCAAACCCAGGTCTGGTGAAGCTGCCCTACCCAATTCATTGGTGAGCACATGGAAGCCAGTGTGTCACCAAGATATGACAAACTTTCTGGCAATACTTATTCACATGGGTGTTGTTAGAAAACCTCAAATTGTGGACTGCTGGTCACAAAGGGCCATCCTGCACAATGGTTTCCCATCCAAAGTAATGAAGAGAGGTTCAGGCACATACTGTCATTTTTCCATCTCAATGACAATTCAACTGCTCTGCCAAAGGACCACCCACAGCGTGATCCTCTTCACAAAGGGAGGCATTGACCACCTCAATCATGTAAGTGTTTTCTTTATTTCTTTACTTGGTGTTCATCATCGGCTTGTATCTGTTTTATAAGTTTATTATTCATATAGAAAAATAGACTGTGAGACACACCCTTCCATCCTGCTCCATTTCATGTCTACTATCTAGCACTATACTTATCACATGTGTTATGAAGATATTACCACACTTCACCTTATACAGAAGCAGTGTAATTGAAGAGTACAAATAATTTTCTAATTTGTTAATTTGTACATTGCAGCACTTCAAGACTGTAGATCCCTGAGCAGTGCATCTCCATTGATGAGGCTTTGTGTCCCTGGCATGGAAGAGTGGCCTTCCACATGTACTTGAAAGACAAGCCTATCAAGTGTGGGATGAAGCTGTATGAGCTGTGTGAGAGTTCATCTGGTTACGTGTACAACCCTGAGGTCATGAACAATCAGCCTGGAGTCAGCAACAGACCGTATGGTGTTGTGCTTCGCCTGATGCAGCCACTGAAATCTTTGGCCTACATTTTGTATGTTCACAGTACTGCTGCCCTGCACTTGCCCACACCCTGGCAGAAGACAACACTGGATTAATGGGCACAGTGAAATCCAACAGAGTTGGGCTACCTAAAGATTTCATGCCCAGCCTATTGCAAAAGGTGAGGCAGATTTCAGGTGACACCAGAATGTCGTAGTCATGAAGTGGAAATACAAGCAGGAGGTTTCTGTGCTCACCACCATCCACAGACCTCAAATGGCCACTGTCAGCACCAGGATAGAGACAAAGAAGACGCCAACAGTCATCACTGACTACAACAAGCACATGGCCGGGGTTGATCACAGTGACCAGATGAATTCCTATGCACCTCTACACAGGAAGACACTGAAGTGGTGGAGAAAGCTGGCGTTCCACCTTCTCACGCTCGCCATGATGCAGCCCCACTGCCTGTACAACAAGATCAGACAGCAGATTGGTGAGCGTGGGATGCCACTGGAGCAGTTCATTCTCTCTGTGGGAGAAGATCTCGTCCGGCTGTCTGAGGTAGACGATGATGAGATAACAGGAGCTGCAAGGCGTTTGACCAATGAACTGTACAGGCTAACAGAAAGGCACTTCATGGAGCCTGCTCCGAACAGAAACTGTGTCGTCTGCTATGCAAGAGCAAAAGCTGCAGGAGCAAGTGCCCAAGAGCTGAAGAACAGGCATCAGCGCACCAGTTGGCAGTGCAAGCAATGTAAGAAGTCCCTCTGTGGGGATCCTGGCATGGAGCTGTACCACACCAAGCAATACGGCACCAAGTAACCAGTGGTACTGCTTGCATTGATCAAGACTATCTGCTGTTTCTTCTGTGGGACACTGCTGTCATCTTTTTCTGTGAAGCATCTGTCAGTTTGTGTTATTTCAGGGGCTGCCATAGATTACTTTGTCTGCTTGGGATGTGAAAAAGAACAAGCTTCTCCATCACCTCCATATTTTCAGAGTCTAATTTACTGTTTTCCATCAAGTGATATGGATTACAAGTGCTACAGACAGTTGTAAAAGCTGAGTGTTTGCAACACATGTGATGCTTCTCCATCATCTGCACATTTCCCGATGTTGTTATGGATTACAACTGCTACAGACAGCTGTAACACCTGAAAAAGCTGTGGAAACTGTCCTGTCTCACCCTCCATCTCACCCACTGTCACCACCCTTAACTCCGCCAAGGCCGGTCCCAAGCCCGGCTGAAAAAGGAGGAGGGGGGGTTGGTTGTGGGCCCAGAATCCCCACCCCCAGCCTGTAAAAATTATACTGCTACAAACTCAAAGCAACAGAGGTCTGTAGCAAAGGCCATATGTTTCACTTCATAAGCAACGTAACTTCTATGCAAGTTTCCTGTGTGTGTGTGTGTGCATTTCTGACCTGGATAAACCACTTTGTAGACATTTTTGACCTGCATGCAATCAGTTTGTGGACAAACCTTCATGCAAGTTACAACGACCATACCAGCTGCTTGCGTGGGGAAATTTCTAGTTTCATGACAAGAAGACAACTTCAGGAAAAATCAGTGCAGGTGTTTATCAGAGTTTCGTCGGGTTTAGACTGTTTCTTTGTGTGCTTGTTGGTGGCTTCCATCCTGGATAAACTCCTGGCATTTATGGATAATTTCCACAAGATATTATGGATTACAATTGTGCTGCAAACGGCTTAATAGGCAACTGCTTCATGTCAGTGGAACTTTTTCAAGACTGTATTTACATTCACTTTGGTTACGTAATTCAACACGGTCTTCCACACAGCATCAGCAACAGAGGGATTTCAGGTAGGAAAAAACCTTTTTCTACTTAAATTTATCTTTCCAAAAACGTTGACTGTCATCGAAAGAGGGAAAACTGTAATCGAATTAAAACATGTTTGGATCGTGTAGACAAATGAGTAACAATTCATTGGTGGAATTTGTAATTTGAACCAAATGACAGCATATTTGGTGAGGGTCAGTATGCAGAACTGTGATTTGTAGTGTGAATTAGACTTTGTGGATGTGGCCGAATCCTGTAGACAAATGGGATTATGATGCATATTCCATTTCTGCCTTGGTGAATTTAAAAAAAGCTTGGCGTGTGGCATACATGCATTACACACTCTCCCATTCTCTCTTCCCCATCTCCCACACCCTTGCACACGCCCCCCCCCCC
>SMGT01003173.1:23265-102804 GCA_004794575.1 Lanistes nyassanus
GGGGGGGGGGGGGGGGGGGGGGGGGGGGGGGGAGGTTGGGTAAAATGTATGAACTGGTACAATCGCCTTTGTCCGAGACTGCACAGGAAAGACTAGGTCTATTTTGTTCTCCAACCCATTTTTCAATGACCTGGGACTTCTATATAAGTTCAACCATAGTGCCCATGCAGTTACCCAGTCCTCAGCAACCTAGTTACGTTAGCATTGTTTCCAACTGTCGTGATATTGTTACATACTAGGTGATATGATCCTATGTCCGAAGAGACTGACAGTAACAGTGCATTATTCTGTCTCAGATACAGTCATTGGGATAGCTGGTTGACCACCCCGTGCTTGTCGCTGTCTCTACTGACTGTCCTTAAGGTGAAAAGTTTCCCTTCCACAAGCCCAGTCATTAGACCATTACTATCACTGCAGTTTTAAAACTTTTTTTAATCAATATGTTTGAAAGCCCGACGACGTTGAAAAAAATATAATATACAATTTATTACAGACGATATATGGCGAAAGGAATATAAGACGCGATCGACTAATGAATTACCTTGCACAGTTACTGTACGCTGATTTAAAATAACAGCACAAATTGCACCCATTTAACTCTGGCAAAAATCGCCAGGACTGAGGGGGTGGCGTGGAATACTATTTTCGGAATGTATTCATTCTAGATGAGACAGGCGAAGTAAACTGTTTCTAAAATTACACAAACACGGTTTTTCACCACAAAAAAAATTTCTTGCTTGTTCCCTCAAAACATGAAATACATTCTGCCCTTTCTGGCGGGCAACGTGACTGCTGATAGAAGTTGCATAATAATCAAATGTGTGCAAACCAGCAAAGCAGAAATAACGACAAACATTACTGAAGAAAAATGAAAGTAATCGCAGTCCTTCAAACTATTAACACAAATGGCTTGTTGACATTTTTTTTCGTCTTCATGTTCTGTTATATTGCCTTCATATGCCATGCTTAAAGGATGGTAAAAAAAATCCTCCGTATTCAACTGTTCCATTCGTTAGCACAATCCCTCTGATCTTTCGAAGAATCTACCTCCGCTCTCCCCTTCCACAAATGGTGTCTTGTTAACAGCCATCGTTGGGGGGAGGGGGGCTTATAGTTGCAAGACTCGCAGCTCGGTCGTGATGAAAGAACCTCCGCATATTGGACTGAAGGAGCTCTAAGGCAGTGATCTAGCTTCTCTCACGTCTGTAGAACTCGTTTCTCGTGTCGCTTGCTAAGACGCGCATGTTTTTGCGTATATGTAGGTCGTCCTGGGTAGATGAAGGCTATTTACGCATCACCAGGCCCAGGACTACAGATTGCGAGATACAGCTAGAGATAATGCGATATTTGTTCTATGCCTGGGTATTAAAGCTCAGATTTAAAAAAATGTCTTATTCCGTTTTTGTGGGACTGAATATACAACGCACAGTCTATTTACATCAATGTCCACTGAAGTGCGAGGGAAGGACTCTCTTTCCCCTCTACATTCATCCCCCAACAAAAGGTTCCATAAGAGAATCATGGGACACATCGAATTGTTGCGAGTGCACCAACGACATGAGGATTATTTCTTTCGATTAGAAAATTAAAAAAAAATCCCAACAAAAAACAAACCAAAAAAACCCAAACCCCCGAAATCAGCGGTTCTTGTTGACCTGGATCCCCCTCTGTGCTTCACGAAGGACTTCGATGAACTGGCTGGCCATCTTGATGGATCTGAACCGCAGCCACAGCGCCACCTTCACCCATTTGCCCTCATCCAAGGCCGACATGATGAGGCGGACGACTTTGCCTTCAACATGCACACAGGTACGCCATACAGGCACAGCTTGCGATACCGTCAGCGTCACGCGACGACTTTTTGTGCCCGTGCGCAACCTTTGAACGGCTAGTCGTTTTGTTGCGTGCTCGTGCTTACAATGCTTTTATCAATCAAATCAAATGGTACTACATGAATATCACGACAAAGAACGTGAAATGTCCTGCTGCAGATTTGGCGAACAAAGGCTGCGCACGAACAATTTTAACGAAAGTTTTGCCAATAACGCAATTCAAAACTGTTTAATGTCAAGGTTACAAACACGTTAGTTACTTCTTAAAGTTCTTTCTCTAGGAGATGCAATATTTTGCCTTTAGTCAGCATACGTCTGTTGTATTCCACATGCACAAAAGGCATTTTCCAGTAAGTCAACATTTGAGCACAGGGGGTTCGACAGTTCGCCTCACCTAGCCTTTACACAAACCTTACGGCTTGACAATCGGCTGCTGTTCCATTTCGGATGAACGGCTGTTTCCCCTTCCTTTGAACCTCATCTGTAGGATGTCATGTTCGACTGTCCATATGTGTTTGCGCGCGCATGGGCATGTAACTGCATGTGTTCGCATCGGTGAAGTATCATTTGAGCAATGGATATTGTTACATATTAAATATACCAAGACCGTTATCGTTTTATCTGCCTTTCGTACTTTTTGCACTTGCGCAGCATACATATACTTCAATATCTGAAATAGCGCTATGTTCGTTTACTGTTTGATACGTTGATGCATTTCAATAAAGAGAAAATATAAAGACAAACAATATTTAAAAAAAACACAACAGAATACAAAAGAATGAACAATTAAATGTTTATTAAACTTCTCAACGCATAACAACCAAGCAATGTCAGCGAATCAGCAACAGCTTGGCGACACACCCCCGTATGGTCTCCTTGGATTCAGATCATAATATAAGCATGCACCAACACCTCACAACTTGGTCTGAAGGGCGCCCTAAGTTGGGAAACACAAACGGACAAAGAAAAATAGTTAAGCTAACTTCTATGTTTACCTGGAGGCTTGCTGGCAGGTGGGATGATAACCAGACCGGGGTCGATACGTCGACTGCAGAGGACCAGGTCGTTCTTTAGCTGTGACACCAGAAGTCGGGCGGCTCCATCTGTCTCGCGGACGATGCGAATACAGCAGGATGATGACATCCCTGCTGCGCAGACTTCGTCGGTCATCCACAGGGGCTGTGATGCTGCAGGCGTGACTGACGCCCCTCTGCCAGCCTGCGTACGGTATGACCCTGGCACAGCAAAGGGCGCGGCCAGAACCGCTGTACGTATGTTAGCATCAGGAACGGCCCTGTTCCTTGCTGAATGCCGTTGAGGTTCCGACAGACAGCCTTTCTTTCTTTGCTCTAAACTAGCTGCCTGGTTCGCACAGGCGCTCAGCCATGTCACGGTCGGAACATCATCCTCAGCTGGGATAGTGCTTGGCGCATCGGAAGTGCAGCAACCAGCGCGTATGGGGTCTGTCGGCTGGCAAGCCCAAAGGTCTTCCTGCCACCTTTGTTGTCGTTCCAGGTCAGCTGTAGCCCGCCGCTCAGAAGCACAGCCCTCCTGAGAGGTACAAGGTGAAGGACGGCACCCCTGCCGCTCAATGACTGACCAAGATGTACAATCCTGGTCTGGCTTGTGGCCATGCGCTGACTTCTGCATTTGCTCGCATGGATTTCTTTTTTTCTGCACATCGCTGTCTCTGCAGGCTGAAGTGGACAGACAATCTAATGGATGGAAATGCTGCAGGAAAGTTTGGCTCTGTGTGGCTTTGCAGCAGATGCAGGTAAGATTAGAGTCTGCAGCTGCCCGGAACTGGGCTATCTTTGTGTCCCCGTTAACCCCCTGCCCCATAACATGGCTTCCCAGAACTCGCGAGACGTGCTCAGTCATGTCCTGACCACTTATCGTAGTGCCAGTCTGATTCTGGGAAATGTCTGCAGGTAGGCTACCTCTGGACATACATGTCAGTTCTGGATCATCAGGTGAGGAATTTCTGCCTACGCTCTGCACTTCTTTTCCATTGTTTCCAGTGTTAAAACCACTGGCATTGACATCGTCGTCAAAAGACAGGTAACTGTCATCAGAAACCTCTGACACTTTGTCTTCCTCTCCACAGATGGAGCAAGTGCGCTCCACAAAGACTTCTGTCACGCTCGCATATCTGTCGTCTACTTGACACTGACAGCTCACGTGCTCTGTAACGCAATCTTTGGTCGTGCAGGCTATTTTCTTGCCACAGTTAGGAGCAACAACACTTGGCCAGTTTAGTGATCTTAAAATTTGACTATCCACCTGTAGCTCTGGTTTAAGCCCAGCCACGTTTGTTCTGGTTGTCAGGGCTGGCCTGCAAGACACCAGGAAGGTCCCAGCTTTGTCAAGCTTTGTAGGTCCATTTTTCTGGACACCCGATGTGCCTCTTTCTCTATGTTTCAACAAGGCTTGGCCAACTCTCTCCACTCTTCTCGACTCCACATCTACGGCTTTGATTTCTGGACTCATCTGCCGTGCAGCACTTGCCCAGGTTGTGTGTGTGCCTTTTCTCTCGCCTTTATTTCGGCTGCATTTCACCACCTGACACAAGTTACAGAAATTATCACCCTTTCTGCAGGTGTCGCCAGGGTATAGTTCCTCTAAACCATTTATAACTCTAGAGGAACATGTTATGTTGTCAACATATTTACTTTTATGAACCAGGCATGTTTCTTCTTCATGATAAAGAGAATAGCTTGAACGTGACACAGAACTTGACAATGGACTTTTCTTGAAGACAAAGGCAGGCATGTGCGCAGTTGTCACTGCTGCTGTCGAGACATTCGTACTTTTTTCTGAATCTAAATGCAATTCTTGACTCTCATCAACACTGCAACATGACGCTGAGCTGTGAAAATCCTTGGTAAGTGGAGGTTCTAAACTGGTTAAGCCTGGTGAAGTACAGCAGTCTAGTTGATGAAGGCACAAATCATCTGGCTTCATAAAATCGGACTCATCCTGATATTCGGAACTGGATTCATCTGGGGAATGCCCCCAGGCAGTTGATGACATCACAGCATCTGGAGTCCATGATCTGACATCCACGTGCACACAGGAACAGTTTGCATCTTGCTGCGTTCTTTTGCGTGCAGCTACTGGCTTCTTGAAAGGACCCAAAGACACTTGGGTGAGGTCTTTGGTGCTCCTCGACTCCAAACGGCACCTCTCAAATGCGACCTTAAACCCATTTGCCAACTTCTGGGAGGGAAAAATCAACACAAAATGTCGCATGGACATGGGATTGGGGATGGTGTCCAGGGCCACGTATCTCCATCCTGGTCCCAAGGAGCTCATGTCATGGCTAAGGTATCTGGAACTGGCTGGGTTTGTGGCTGGTTTAAGACCATGACCAGAGTTTGGCCCCCTAACTTTATTGGCATCTTTACAATAGGTCTGTGCACTTTGTCCTTCGTGGCTCCTGCTGGCATGACCTAGCTGGGCTGCACCATCTGGCTGGGCTGCAGTTGTTGTGTTCTTGCCATTCTCTACATCATCATAGATGCAGCAGTTCTGGTGATAAGAACTCATTATTTTTGGCTCGGCATCCTCGCAGCTACTGTTGGGAGCCCTGATCATCTTAAAATCGACCATGCTATTGGCTGTCTGGCTAGACGGATTGTTCTTCCCCACTGAATGGAGGTGGATTCTCTTGCTGATGAAATGGCTGGCGCAGATGCGCGTACCAGAAAGCATTATGACCTTGAACATGCCAGGTTCTTTCAGACGCAGTATTTTAATCTCAACGGTGTCAGCACACTGATGTGCCCTGCTTTTCTTCCTAGCGTCCAGAACATCAAGATCCATGAGCTTTGCCTTGCAAGTGAAAACAGAATGGCGAGATGGCAAGGGAAAACTCTTAACATCCTTTGCTTCTGCAGTTCCTGAATTTAGACTCTGGGACTGTAACTCCAAATTGGAGCTTTGATTCAACTGAGCTGTGGGTCCACAGACATTTGCCGTCCGCAAATTTTCTGTTCTCAACAGGTGTACAGGCTTGTTAGTCTTTGCATCAACCCTGCTTGTTTTCAAGTTTCTTGCTAGTCTGTCCATAGCATCCCAGTCATCTGTGTTATCATCAACCTGATGAAGAACATCATGCAATTTCTGACTGAAGGAAACGTGTGGGACAGTGCTTTTCAAAGAACTGTATTTACGGTCTCTTGGTTTGGAATAATTGCTCAGGTGCTGTGTAGCAAGATTCCTGCTGAGTCCTAGTCCAGGGTCCCTTAATGTTACTCTGTGGTTCATCATACCTGGCTTCTTGTGATGGGGAGGCAAAGAACCAAACTTAGTCTCCCACTCCTCAAGCAGGCTTGGTGGCCATGATGATGGGCAAACCTCCAGGGGGAGACTGCCAACTGTGTTCGGACTTAATAGCCCTATCTCCCCCCGAGACAATCTGCCATCACCTGACACTGACCGTGATGTTCTTTTCTCTACATGAGTATAAAGCTCCACAAATTTCTCCCTGACTCTCTCCCGAAGAATGTCAAGAGTGCATGGGTACAAGAACCTGTAGGAAGGATGTGCTGATGAATGTCTTGAAGGCATGGGTGGGCTCTCAGTGCCTGTCAGATCTGCTTTGGGGTACAAACTGAAATGGCCATGCAGCAGTTCTTTCTTGGGAAGATGGAATAAAGAAAGATGGTTTTTGTCATCTGAAGGGGCGATATTGTTTGCTGGCATATCACTGTCTTCTGTGGGAAAACCTGCCTGGTTTACAAATGTACCAGTTCTGCAGAGAGGTTCTAAGGATGCATCTTTTTTCAAGGAATTTAACTGTGATACATCTACAGCGGCACCAGGCATACTGTTGCATTGTCTATCTGTGCTGTCAACCAGCTCTAATGAGATCATGTTTTCCGGTTGAAAATCTTCCATGGAATAGGACAAACCACAAACTGTACTCTCTTTGCCACTCAGTGATGTGCTGCTGCCACTGGGCTCATGTCCCATAGTCTGCTCATGACTGTCATCTATGTTCATTTCAGACTGGAAAAACTGTTGATCATCTTCATTCCTTTGGTTCTCAGAAATAATGGAGCGCAGACGCTCTGCACGAGAAGCCAACTCGAAACTGATGAGGAAGGTCTTCTGTACCAAGCCTACTTCTTGGTAACTGACACGGTATAGAGAGGATGTTGGCAGGAGGCATAAGTCTGACAAGTCTTGGCAGAAGTTCAGGGAAACATTACTGCCCTTAAAGTTAAGGGATTTGTTGCAGCCATCTTGAGTCACTCTTAGGGTACCAGGCACCATTATGTCTGCTTCAGGGTGATAAATTACATTCTCCAGAAAAATGCACTCTGGAAGCAACACCGTGCTATCTTTGTCTTCAGATCTGGCTCTTAGCTGCTGCTCTTCAAGGTATGGAGATTCACTGTTCTCCGTGGATGACTCATCTGGTGTGAATTTTTGGTGGAATTCTGCTTCTTTCCGTGCATGTATCCTGACTGCTTTAACATAGCTTGGTTCCGATAGAGCTACCAGCCCACTGTATTTGTCAGCATCTTCAGATCTGCCTCTCAGCTGCTGCTCTTCAAGGGACGGAGATTCACTGTTCTCCATGGATGACACACCTGGTGTGACTTTTTTGTGGAATTCCACTTCCTTCTGTGCATGCATTTTGACTGCTGTAGCATATCTTGGTTCGCATGGAGCTGTCACCTCACTGTACTTGTCCGTTAAGATATCTTCTAATGCATCTGTACAACAGGTGTCATTCAAAGGGTCCTCACCATGCCTTTGCTCCCCAGGTGACATACCTTGCCTTACTACTATGTTCTCAACATATTCAACATCCACATTGTCATTTTCTGTCGGCCTATTCTGAATACCTGTTCCGTTTGGAAGAAGCTTCATTCCGTTAATGGTGCATCCCGGAGAACTTTTCCTCATGGCAGCATCGGGAGTTTTTAATGGTTTTTCTGCAAGATCATATCTTTCAACATCTGCTGAGCTCAGAGTACAGCCTGCTGTGTCCAGCACTTGTGACAAGGAGTCAAGAAAACCCACCTCACTGGAAATTGTTTCTTTGTTCTCAGAAGTTGTACGGAACAAAGACATGTAAGGACCAACAGTTGGCAAGCAGGATGGTGCCAAATTAACAGGATGTGGAGACGGTCCCACAGGATTGCAGTTCTGTGACCTTGGGAACTGCTTTGTCCCAGCACCTCCCACCACTGCAGAGACATCACGTTCTGTCCAGTATTCTCGTGCTTTGGAAGTAAATGAAAGGTTTTTGGTATCTAAACTTACCTGCCCATCAGAACTTTCCAAAGGCATGTTTACAGTGGTTTTCTTCAATGAGGTTGATGAGGACTGTTCATCCAAGTTTGATTTTGAGGCTGCAAAATGTATGGGAGGTGTAACGCTAGGGTAGCTGAAAAACTGATAAAGGCAAGACATTTTTGTACCATGTATATATATATATTTGTTTACAGATATCTTAAGACACAAGCCACCAAAGCATGAAAATAAGATACAAATATAACAGGGGTGTTGAAAAGGAATTTAAAAAGGACATGCAAGAAGGCAACTTGCAAGAGATTAGTTCTAAGAGCTGGCATGGAATACACCACATAGTTATTTAAAAAGAATATTCACAATTGTGGTTACTGCTATAGGCAGTCAGAGAATTAGTTACTGTACTACGTACATGACTGACATTTTAATTTTTGTTTTAAAATTTGTACAACACAGCTTGACTATACTAAAGGGCCAGACTACGTAGAAAGTCCAGCTTTCAACCTCCGCAGAGGATTTTTTCATATATATATATATACAAAAACCTGTACAGTAATTTGCAGTGACATTGATCATGACTCACCTTTTGCAAAGCAGTTACTTCTTTCATCAAGTAATCCTGAAGTTTCCAAGCTTGTGTGAACTTGTCGATGTTTGCTACTTCTGCAGGTGGGCAAACTTTCAAGAGGAAATCTGTCATCCAGCTTAGAAACAGTATCTATTTTTCCTGTTTCATCATTGTCACAAGAATCAGAAGATGAAGATTTCTTGTTAGGTAATGACACTTCCAATCCATTTTCTGAAAGTGCAGGAATACCCTGGCTGATGCTGTACAAGGAATTTGCTGCCAGATCACAAGAAGCCAGTTCAGAAACCGAACTAGCAGCAGATTGTCCATCTCTGAGATTTTGGCAGGCAGACTGGTGTATGTTGGAAAATGTTTTTTGCCCCTTGTCGCAAACTCTGCTTGGAGAAATCAAATTGGATGAAGGCTGTTTGTCTGATGAATCTCGACTTGCATGAAAATCAGGTTTTGATGATGCAGTTTGTTCATCCAGAAAATTTCTGCTCGCAGAAAGAGAAGTCAAGCTGGAGTGAGATAGTCTGCCTCTAAACTCTTGGTTAGCATGTGATTCAGATTTTGAGGATATACTTTGTCTGTCCAAGAAACTTCTGGGTCCAGAAACCATGCTGGATAAAGCCTGTCTGTCTCTCAAACCTTGGCTAGCACGTAACTCATGTTTTGAGAATGTAGCTTGTTCATCCAAAGAACTGGTTGCAAAAATCAAGCTGGAGTGAACTTGTCTGTCTCTAAGCTCCTGGTCTGAATCTGAATCAAGTTTTGAGGATCTAGTTTGTTTATCCGAAGAACTGGTTGGGCTGAAAGCAAGTCTGTTTCCTGAACTTGTTTCTTGATCCAAGGCTTCAAAGGGTCTTGTTGTTGCTACATCCTGGGGATCTTCCGGCCGATCTAGAGGCATCCTCTCATTCAACATGCTGCTTGAGAAGGACTTGAATGTTAAGGGCTTCTTTATGTTTGCATACAAGTTTTCTGAATGTGCTTCCTTTGGAAGGTTAACTCCATCCATGAGATGACCAGATGTATTGCTCTGCACTTGTCCCCAAGTTTCTCTGTTTGTGAAGGACTGCAATGCTGAAGATGACTTTGATGGGCTTGAATTAATAACCTTTGAACCATCGCTTTTCGTGTTTGAGGTTTTCACTTGGTTAGTAATTTCTGAAACGGTCAAAGGATTCTCTTCTGCAGAATGAGAAAGATCAGCTCTGGACAAAGGCAGGCTGCTCATGGGGTTGTAATCTGAAGATAGGGAAATGGCTGCAATAAATTCTTCTCCTGCCAGACCTGAGTTTCCACCCACAGGACATTTGCTCACTGCATCTGCATTTGAAATTTCAAGATCAGGAGAAACATCCTCAGTTTCAGATGTACTCAGGTCTTTGTCTCTCATAAGGGTGAACTGAAATCTGTTGGGATCATTTGACTCCCCACTGGTCTCCTCACTGGCTTCTGCTGCCACAGCAGAATCTATGGTCTTGCACATTTCATGACAAGATTCAGCGCTTGCTTTCTTTGCAGCCAAGACCATGTCAGGTGCACTTCGCATGTGTTTAAAGCCTAAAAGATGTGCTGGCGCAGTCTGGAGACAGGCTTGTGTTAGAAGTAAATTGTCATCTTTCCTGCTGTCCTGGGGAGTTAAATCTGATGAAACCAATGAACTAGATTTGTTTGTTTCTACAGGAATCTTCATATCTTCTATGGTCTTTCCACCTGTGACGCAGCTGGTGTACTGAGTTGTAGGTACAGTTGAATCCTGATAGGGTTCAAACCCATGTGTACAAATGGGAGCTATTTGCTTCAGGTCTCTCTGAAAAATTAAACGCTCTCTTTTACATTTACTGTTTCATGGTCCAGAGACAGAAGTAACTAGAAACATTTCCATCAGACTTCAGTTTTCAAGGGATTTTCAGATGTAACTGGTAACAATGTATGTCATTATAAAATCTCTACAAACTGCTGTACCGTATTTGGAGTCTAAGGACCTATCATGTACATGGAAACGAAGTAGAGAGCAAGAAGATCCATGAACGTGTGCTTTTCTCATATAGAACTTTTATTCATTTATTTCTATGACATATTATTGCTTTAGTATGCACAAAATCACCCTCCTCACCCTCTTTTGTTTGAAAATACTCTTTGGAACACCTTTTATAAGAATCACCTGGAGCTTGACATTACTGGTGGCCTAATCGCCTGGCCAGATAATCTAT
The DNA here is from genome assembly GCA_004794575.1 of Lanistes nyassanus. Taxonomy (NCBI): domain Eukaryota; kingdom Metazoa; phylum Mollusca; class Gastropoda; order Architaenioglossa; family Ampullariidae; genus Lanistes; species Lanistes nyassanus. The sequence continues at coordinate 34,155 of SMGT01003173.1, forward strand.
CTGTTGGGCAAGTAAAATTTCCTGCAATTTTCCTCCTGGTGCTTATCTTCATTTTCACAAACATGTTTTGTAGTTTACATATTTTCAAAATGAACAGTTAGTATAGGCTGGGTTCAGGCAGGTAAAATGTAAAGTTATTAAATATTTGCAATGCAGGGGAAGTGAAAAAGTAAGTTAATGTCATTCAATGAATATGAACATGCAAGTCATAAACGGTGGCAGTAAATGTAGGTGATCGCACTTGGTACAGTACTGCAAGGGTTTGCCTACCTTAAGGTTTTCAACATGTAGCCTCAAATCTGTCAGTTCATCCTGGTAAAAAGCAGTCCTGCATGAATAACTTTTCACAAAAATATGTATTCCTTTTTGAAAATTTCTGTCTAACAGTGAACACTTTCTTAATATTTTCCTTTAAAGAATAATAATTATTGTTTTGTGGCACAGCATATACCTCCTTTCTTATTCTAGGCAATAAGGTCTATGGAAAGGGTGCAGGAGTATTTGTATCTACCCTTCTGGTCATTAGAGTGGCCATAACGCCCATTTGCTCTATGTATTTTATGCCCATCTTTACATATGTACAAGTGATAAGAATGTCCATGCCACTTGACCCTGGATATATTTTGTGAATGAATTCCAAGCACCTCTGATGTGGTGAAATAGTTGTGCATTAACAAGCTTACTACAATGCACACCACTTTAAAATTATACACTATATGTTAAATATTATTAATTCTCAGTTTAACCATGAGCAAACACTTCCTGGGTATTGCAGAGAGGCTAGTTTGCTGTCGGGATTTGCAATGGCCATGTTTGTGCTATTCAAAAAATATTTGGTGATAAATTTATAAGCTCTTGTCAGAGGGGAAAATATACTGCCTACATCTTCTATATACACACAAGACCGACACTAAGCATGACTGTATTGCACCTTCTTTCCTGGGCTACACTGTTTATCATCCTTTATAAAAACATACATAAATCAGCTTATTAATGAACTTATTAATGAGCTTATCATTATATCAATGAGCTTATTCTAACCCAAATCAACTGAACAGCCAGTAAAGACATATTGCAGGTACATGTATATAATAAGCATGCATTGCAAGAAACTTCAACATTTCTGCAAGAACCTAAAATCTGAAATACATAAATATGTAGCCTATAAAATGTGCACCCTCTCTCTCTCTCTCACACACACACACACACCACATATTTAATGGCTACTTTTATAAATTGCCATGACAAGATGTGTATTGTCTGCTGACCTGAAGCCGTAAGTTTCCATTCTTGATTACGGACATTTCCTGTGTGAGTCGGAGATTCAGGTCCAACAGCTTATCATTCTTCTGGATCATGGACTGAAAATGGGTCTTCTGGTTGCCAGGAAACAATCAGCAGAAAGAAATGTGGTAAATGTGAAAGTGATTGTCTTTTGAACTGGATTGTAAAAGTAACCTCTTACAATATGGATTCCAAAGGAAGAAGAAAGAAAAGCCTAACACAAAAATACACATGTGTACACACACACACACAAGCACCCAGTTCACCATTACTGGATATAGCAATTACGGGAAAACAGTGTAACTTGACATGTAGGTCAAGAAAAGTTGCATGGTTTTGGTTTTTGTGAGTGGGTGGGTTTTGGGTGGGTTTTGGGTGGGTTGGGCCCTAAACCGTTCTGTCTTCATCACCGTTGGGTGGGTTGGGGGTGGGTTGGGCCCTAAACCGTTCTGTCTTCATCACCGTTGGGTGGGTTGGGCCCTAAACCATTCTGTCTTCATCACCGTAAGCATGGCAAGGCTTATTTGCATGAAGATTACATTTTTACCTTCTAACAAAAAGCTATCAGATTTTAAATTACAAATGCTGTTGTTAGGGTATGACTTGCTCTTCAGAAGAAAGAGATAATGTTCTCTTGCAATGTGAATGATTTCACAGATTCACTGACATCTAACTGCACAAGCTGTCCTGACTGCAAACAAGCTAAGCATTCAGTCAAGGCAATTTAATGGTCATCTGCCAAGAATAGCTATTGTGCAACTTCTGAAGAAGGACGAATCATCAGCACTAAAGAATAAACATGACTTCTCAAGAAAATTAAGATGTCTCACACCAACTTGCATAGCAAATGTTAGTTTAGTTTTGCTTTATCTAGTCAATAGTGGATGGAAGCAAAGCAGCCAAGAACACAAAAGAAAAAAATTCCACTCATCATGATATAGTTATATTTACCTGTTCTTGCCAAGCTTTGATAAGGGTGCCTATTTCTCTATCAGTTGTATGTGCAGACTGTTCCTCTTCTGTTTTTTCTTCCGTCTTCTTTGATGGTCCATCCTTAAACATGAAATCAGATTAAAGACATGCTGTGCTGTTTGTATTCCAAACAGGGAAAATTCAAAAATTGTGCTTTCCTGGTATCTACATTTATTAAAACATTCATTTTCTTTCAAAATGGGCGATCACCAATGGGTAATTGATCTCAGTGAGAACTACTTAATGTATTTACACTGATGTCTATCTTCATGTGTTTGTGTGTGTGTGCGCATGCAACAAAGAAAAAGCTGGAGAAAGTGTGTGGATACAGTGGAAATAATGGAACGTTCTGCAATGCTAAGCTGCTAATTTTCTCAGTTGCTTTCACCAAAAACATCAACCTGACACTAATTGCTCAATAACTGCACAAGCCTCCCTGACAGAATAATTCCGTTCAAGTATTTTTGTTGTATGAGGACAATTCAGTTCACCCAGGACTAAAAAGCAATCGCACAACAGATTAAAATAATCCGCTAGAATACTGGATCGGCAGAATTCATCATTAAAGAAACAAATGTCATGTACTGGTGTCATGCTAGTGTCACAGGATTCTTTTAGACGGTGATTTCATAAAATATAACATTACTATCTGTTGCTTGAATAAACATTAAGAATACTTTTACTTTGTGAATATTACAAATACTATGGTCATCACATTTAAAGGCTATACATGTACTTCAAACTATGGCACCATATTAAAACACTAACTGCAGCATTTATAAACATATCTATTTGCTAATATCAACATTGCCAAATGGGTAGCCAAATGATTGGTAATTTAATATTATTCACTTTAGTTCTGTGTAGTAGCTGTATAGTAGCATCCACTGGAGGATTAAAAAAGAAAATTGCTTATTGTAGGCAAATGGATTAAAGACAGTAAAAGAAATGGTTTGCAACCTCTCCATGTGCAGTGCCATTTTGATGCCCATCTTTACTAGTCGTTTCCCTGCCTTCATGATACAAGAGTTCTTCCGATGACGATGTCGAGTCAAGATATTGAAATTCTTCAACAAATTTGATGCTGACATATTTGTAGTTTTCACTGCCATTCCCTTCGCTGTTAAACCTTGCTCTTATATAGGGTGGTGATTGCTACAAAAAAGGAAACACATTTTTCCTAACATTAAGCAAGCTCAGAATACCTTTACATCAGATTACACCAATGTGTACACACACAAGCACCTACGCATCCCTTTAACCTGCACTTGATGAATGTGCATTTGTGTACATGCAAGTGCATTTATTGTTAGCACTGATAAAAGGAATTTACTTGTAGCTCTAATGCCATTTAAATGTTAGAAAAGTACCTCATTCAACACTCAATAGCTGTAAAAATACAGACCTCTATGCACAGAGTTGATTGCATTGAAGACACCCCCCACCCCCCCACCCCCGCCTCCCTGTCATTCCAATCCTTAGTGTATTTAGTGACTCATGTTCACGCAGGCTTGAGAAACTAGTGGTGTAATATTAGTTGAAATTCTCCATACCTCAATGAGAGATCTGCGTTTATCACCACTTAAAGATTAACATAATCTTCTTGCATGCACAAGTAAGTGATAGCTGCTTATAAACACCCATGGGTCAGGTACCCATTCTTGGCTGGGCAAACTGGGGGAAGTCTGCTGCAGTGTATGGGTATTGAAACAGTGCCTTTGGGAGTGGAGGTCAGAGATCTAACCTGTCAGCTATCCCCTTCCCAGAGTTGCAGTAAGATGGCCAATTCAGAGAGGCAGCTTGTTTGGCAGATGGGCACATGTCCTAACTCCAGGATATAGCTAATCCTTGGCCACTCCTGGATTTGAACCAACAAGCTTCCACAGGCAAGTTTGAAGCTCTACCACAGGTCTACCTAGCGCTTATTTGAATCCCTTTTTATGAATGCTCTTCTTGTACTAGTCACTTGGTAATCTGGAAGCATCTTGTGCACATGAAACTTGTAAAAGTACCTATGAATTCCAATACAGTAAAACTGTTTTGGTTCCATAGGAGGTTCCCATAACATGAACCATGGCACAGCTACTCTGTCTTGCTAGAAACCAGGAATTTCCTGTAAGAAAAACAGTTCTTACTGGCCAAAATGATTATGTCTGATCATGAGAACTGGTCCGAAATTCCTGAAATAAAGTGACTCAGTATCTGGTAGTTAAGGAATTGTATACTGTGGGCCTTCCAGTGAGCATGGAGAACATTTTTCCTTTTCTGGGTTCCAGGTTGATGGGGTATGGCGTAAAACCGAGGGAAAATTGTTTTGGAAAATTTTGTTTAGGATCGGAAACCTTGTTGTTGTTGCTGTTTTAGTTCTACAAGAATCTGCTTAAATAATCTTGTATTTCACTGCTAAAAGGGCTTTGTTCCACCCAGTGTCAAAAATGCTGAGAAGACTGCTTTGTAAATGCACCCTGCACCAACAACACCCACCCACTGGATCTGCTTCCATTGGACTGGCATTTGTGTGGCAGTATAGGACCATGTTATGCCCCAAGTCAAGACTTAAAAGCTTTGTTCCAAAGGCCACTTCTGCTCTGTTAACAACGGGTTGCAGCAGTCATTCTTAGCGGCAGTTGTCAGTTTACAATTAACTCTGTAGACATTGTGTGCTGCCTCTCTGTGTGTGCACATCCATGCATGCTTTTTTTTTACATGTGTTCTATTCACCAACTACATGCTAATTTTCTACCAGCTGCAATAAATAGGGTTGCTGACAGCTTGTAGGTACACGAGGTCTCCTTCGCCTTCACACACGCTTTCTCTCTGCATGTGGCATCTGTTTCATCACCCTTTCTCCTACCACCTCTGCCATCAGCCATGAGGCTACAAGCACCCACTTCAACCTAAGGAATCTGTATTGGCTTAGTTTACCATGTGCTAAATGTGTAACTCGTCCAGCTTATGACTATGAGGTGGTATCAGCGTCCCTGCGAAAAGCACGGTTATGCAATACAGGTCTTTGGTCAAGCCTGCTTCGATGGAGACATCTAATATCAGCCTACCTGTTCCATTTCAATCCCACGCAGGCACAATGTGAATGACTCGGGTCATACCTGCATTAACATGTCTTGGAACACCTGTGACAACGAATGTTAAAATATTTCTGAAATTACAATTTGAAAGCAGAAACGCTGTTTTCTTTTCCTTTTTTCTAGTTTCGTGATCGGTTCTTGAACTGTCGGCAGTGACTACCCGCCGGCAGCTATGCATCACAGTCAATAGCCAAAAGAAGAGCAGGGAAATGAAGAAGATAAAGAGCCCATTTTCTTTTTCACCGTTTGTTGACGTAATTATCGCAAACAATTATTAGAGATGAAGCAGAAAAGAAGCCAAAGAATTACAACTGGAGTCTTTTTTATTATTTAATGAGAAGATAAACGTCAGGAAAATCCAATGTTTCACTTAAATTAGCACCTAATCTTGTAAAACGAACGCGTTTCCGATAGATAAAGTAACGATTTTAACAACACCGATTTTCATTGGTTAGACAATTATGCACAGCAAGAACAGGTTCTCTAAGTATCAGCTTATTTAATCAAACTAACTTTGAAAATGTATTTTCTTAACATAAAATTTAATGTTTTAGTTTAGCCCACCAAAGTTTACCTTTTGTTAGACATACACACATTAAAAGTATTTTCTTTTCTTCTCAAGTTAACGAACTGCTACCCAATCGAATGCGTCGTTTTACAGCGAAAATACCACTTCCGGTTATGGTCGTCAAATGCCTGCCTTGTCCGAAACTGTAGAGGTACATCAGTTTCGTTAACTGAACATGTTGATTTTTAGGTTTGACAGAAGTTTTTAGTGCGCATCGTTTACATAGATGAATGAGGTATCAAATAAGGTATGATTTTGCTGCAGTTTATGTTGATTGCGTCCGAAGTTGTTTACAGATAAGGTTTGTTTTGGATGTACCAATCTCGGATCTGGTCTGCACCCCATCGTTGACAGATGAAATGCTGCTACCAGCGAGCTACATGGACATACTGTTGCAAGTGATGTTTTATAGCTGCAAAATAATAAAATAAAAATGAGTGCTTGATGGAGTAAGTAATAGTCTTAGTTTTGAAACTTTTCAAGAATTTAAAATGCAAACTTGGTAGCACACTGGCTAGTAGTGGTGACCAATTTAACGTTAAAAGTGAAGCACAGAACTGAAAAGTCGAGAAAGATCACAGTTCTTTGGGATAACACGTGCCAAATCGAAACCCAGCGATGAGCCAGACATCGAACATGGAGGTGGATCCACCGGCTTCTTCCAGCGTACAAACAGCTCAAGGAGCTGGGACTTTAAAAAGGTCAAACAGCGCACCAATGATCAACATGCTTTTGGCGACCTCCCATGTGGAAGTCAGGTAAGAATGAATTAAGAATATTTTAGTAGGATCACAGTCATATAATTTAAATTTATCATAATTTTGTCTGTAAGCTTATTCAGAGTGAAAACTTGCTCTAAAGATGGGGCAGAATATTAAGAAAATGGGAGTGTTTGCTATTTTTTGTTTTAGATTATTAAAGGGACTGACTATCCACACGATTCAAGGAGTTGTGCGCAAGTGGTGCTTATTCTTTTATCTGCACAACATGCGAGTCGTGACCTGGCGGTGTACATTCTCTTATCCACAGGACCACCTGTTATTGTACAACTAAGGAACAATAATGTTTTGATGCTAAAATTACACAGGCCTGTTTGTCAAGTTTGTTTCAAAGTTTGGCAGTGGTCTGTAAGTGACTCCCCAGATTGGTTCTACATTAATTAGAAGCAGCTTCTTATATTATAATGAATGTTTTTAAGCTGAGCCAATCCATAGCTGAGTGGTTAAGTGGGTAGAGACAGATGTCGACTATAGAGAGGCCCAGAAATCGATGGTTGAGGTTTCAATCTCATGTTTGTACCACCTTTTTCCCCCTCCTCTCCACATTTCAAGTCATTTTTAATTTATTAGCCTGTAATTGTAAAGGCACCGACTGCCTTCAAATTTTTACTTCATAAATAATTTTCCATATAAACACCTCATGTCATTGCTTGCAACTTTTAGCTACATGAGTCCTGCGGATAGAAAAATGCACCCCCAAAGCGCACGACCAGTTATGTGGATAGAAGAACCCGTCCAGAAAGCACACAACTTCTTAAAGGTTGGCCATTATTAAAATCTTTAAAAATGTTGAATCACTAACTAGAATCCATGTTGATTCATGTATTATCGTTGCTTTGTTTTTAGTCCATCTTCATCATTCAAGCCTGCCGATGCAGCTCGGCTTCGTCGCCTGAGTTCCAGTAATATGGGCGTTCATAATGTTACTTGCGTAAGTTCAGAAATGTAACCTTTCTAAACTGTTTCAGGATAAGATATTTAGTATTAATAATTTGTTGGAATTTGTTTTACTTGAAATCACAGTGTACCATTATTTTACCTCATATGTCATCTGTCATAGTAACAAAGTCTTCCCCCTGTAATCCCCACCCCCATTGATTGCCCCATTATTTGATTTTATGATTAGCAAAGGAAAGTACATTACTTGCTTATTCAATGAAATAATGTAGGATATTTTATTGGAAATGGCAGTGTCATAAAATTAACACTGGCTATGAACCCTGATACACTGATTATAGTGCTAACTGCTTGCATGGCTTCTCACACAACAATAGATCTTACTACTGTCTTCATCTTGAAAACCTGTGTCATTCTGGCAAAATCTGTTGTCTGTTAACTCTTTGCACTCACATTGAAGCATTAGTCATGACAGTTGCAGTTACCCTTCACCGGACGATAAAACGCATGTTTCGATGTGTAAGGGGACTAATCCTGGTATCATTGGTTTTATTCCCTGCACTGTTTAAATAGGTTTTTACAATTTAGATTTGGCTTGCTGATAGTTTCGGTGAGCACCTGCTTAACAGGACAGTTACGTTACAAGAAATGGGTGCCAGATTGAAGAGAAGATTTTAAATAAAATCAAGTTTGGTAGAAAAAAAGATACTTTAAATGTAATTTAGGACCAAAGTTCAGAGAATTTACCAAATTTTGAATTTTATTCAACGTCAGGATTTTATTCAAGGTCAGAAAGTGATAATATACTGTTTCGGAGATGTTGTAAGTGGCCAAGCAGTGACCAGCAGAGTTTATTATTTCTTGCATACTGTAACGACATTCGACACAAAAAGGTAAGTAATATGTAAACTTTTTCAATAAAAATCTTTAAGAATTTTGAAGTCCAAGTTTGATCTTTCCAACTGATGTATATTACTGCAAGTATCTTAGTTTATTAGCAATTAAAAAAAATATCTGTGCACTGTGATGTCATGCATGGATCTATGCTGTATGAGTGCAAAGAGTTAATATGTATAAATTGAGAAAAAAGGAGGGAGTCGACTCCTCTAAACACATTAACTGCCATGTATACGGATTAAGATTTTATTTATTCTTAGGGTCCGAAGCCTCCAGACCGTGTTAACCAAATCAAACACGAAGAAAACACCATCAGTCACCGGGAGGCAGCCCATGAAAAGTGCGTTTTCATCTTGGTTTCTTTTGGTCTGATCTTGCACAATTAACTTATTGCTAGCTGTTGAGAACTATTGTAATAAATATGTATTTTTTAAAGTATATTTTAATAAATATGGATTATGGCATGCAGTTGAAAACTAAGATCATCAGAAATTTTGTTCTTTATTCTTAATTCAGGTAAAAGTTCTAATTAATCCCCCTTTTAAAAAAGTACAAGAAGTTGAACTTGGATGGAACTGGAATGCATTGGTTCTTCTTGCATATTTTTTATGTGTTAAATCAGGACAAGAGTGTGTGATTATACTATGGTGAATGCATTAAACTGTTTGTGTTTATGTACATGCACAACATCTCCATTTTAAACCACAGATTTTGTCACCATTAACTGTTCAAGTTGATTCTTATAGTTTTTCTTAATATTTTTGTGTCTTGCCTTTTGCATTATTATTCAAGTTTATAGATTCGATAAAATTTGATATGGGGGTGTTGCATATGTATGCTTGTTGATCCGCAGACTTGTGCACCCCTTTTTCTTATTGCGTTTTACAGAGAAGTACACTTTGCATGGCAAGTGACCAATTCCTGGGACATCTTTTCATTGGTAATTTTTGAAAACTCTTTGTTTCTTTGGTATATGGCCAAATCCACATGTGATTTTTCAGACTTGTTGGTCAATGTTGTATTACATTTATATCACACTTTTCTTCCAGCTTTGTTTGGTAATGTTTCCTGTTGTATTCTCTCTCCTTCTCCGTAAATGTTTTGGCTGAAATCTGTTCTGGTTAACTCATTCTTCATGCCAAAAAAGAGGCAATAGCTTCACCCATAGTCTCCATCATGTTACCGTGGCTTCCCCTATAGTCTCCGTGTATTAAAAAATGTAAAAAAAAAAACAGTAATAAAAACATAATTTCAACACAGTTGTGAAGTAAAGAGGAATAAAATTATTCCTACTTGAAATCTGGTGTGCATTCTTTGCAAAAAACTGCATTGAAAAAAGTATCTGAACTGACCATAACAAAAGGTAGATGTCCATTGAACCTTTGCTGCGGCAAGTGCCATGGTCAGGGAAAATCCTTTGTTGCCCCTCTAATATCATCTCTTGTGGTCTAAGAGAGGTAACTCTAAAGGAATATAGTTTGTGTATCTGAAACACAAGTTACTTCCATGTCTGTCGAATCAGCTTTTGCTGAGCCATTTTAAAAAGTCTCCGAAAAACTGAAAAAACCCTCATCTGAGCACTGGTGACTGTAGCAAATATCGTCTGACGTACCTTCACCAGAGGGTCAAGAATAAGTTGACATCTGCTTTAGTGATGGCAGATAGCAAACTATGAAGATTTCGCATGCACTTTGACCAAAAGAGATGTTTTAACAGGCAAATTCTGATCAAGCCATGACCGAAGCACATCGCCGACCACGGTCTTTTAGTGAGTCTCTGCACATACTGACCACACCAAGTCAGTCCTGTGGCTCTCCGTCCCCTACCCGGAACATGAAGGTGGGTGTTTGCTTTGCTGAACTCATTCTTCATGCCGTGTAAAGAAGGCCATGACTTCGCCTGCATCTCTATGCATCTTATTAAAAATGTAGGGAAACAAATCTCTCAGCAATAAAAACATAATTCCAATGCAGAAAGAAAAATTTAAGAAGAATAAAATAATTCCTACCTGAAATCTAGTATGAATTCTATATAAAACGCTGCATTGAGAAAACATCCAAAGTGAAAACAACAATATGGCAGTGTGTTTTGGCAGGTAGGGTGATCATTGCAAATGCTTTGTTCCCCCATACTTTTGTCTTTTTTGTGGTCTAAGATAGATAACTCTAAAGGAAAATGCTTTATATCCTAAAACATAAAACACAAGTTAATTCCCATTCCATGGAAATGTCTTCTGTTGAACCTATCAAAATCTACCATAAAACCCTCTCCACCCTGTGGGCATACGTTGCTGGCATCTGCCGGTGTTGTGAGAATAGTTATCCGAGTATCTGGGAGCATGACTGCGCATCCCATCGTCACGTTTATGTACTTCCTTGAAGTTTTTCCGAGATCCATTTACTAAGTTTTAATGAGGCCCTTTCCTAATTCCGGAATTCACATGCACTACTTGGAAGAGCAGGAAGTAGGGGTACACATGCAGGCATGTGCTTTGACAACCTGACCCTAGCATTACTAGTGAACTAGTAACAGACACACACACACACACACAGTGTTTCTCTAAGTATTTAAGTCTTTATTGCCTTCTTACAGTGTTTTTCTGTTGTGTGTGTGTTACGATGGGAAAGAATGACTTGTGTTTATGACTGCAGTAGTCATTGAGAGGAAAAAAAGAAGTACATGTACAGATCTTTTTCGTGTTTCCCATGGGAAAGTCTCCTGCAGCTGTGCATTGTAGATCCCTTTGGATTGCTGCAACGAGGCATAAACAAATTTACAAATAGTCCAAAGTTTGTGACATGTCGTGTCAGGAATTGCTGTAAATGACCCCAAATCTGTAGACTTTGTTCCAACGCTGCACATGGGCAGCAAAGCCTGTATTTCTACTTCAGCATGACAGACTAACAACAGCAGATGTTCAAAATACTATACAGTGAGCTAAAGGCAGCGCTCAGAATGTTTAAGATGAGGTAGGATCAGGATTGAACAAGATAATCATTGTGTACATCCGTCCATCTGTCCCCTAGATGAAACATTTTTACCTCCATCCCTCTACCTTCTTGATCCCAGTCTGCCTCTGAATAATTCCTTCTTGTGTGGATGTGTTCCAAAACAGGTGTCATATTATCACAATTTCACTTCTCCAGACGTAACAGCACAAAATCATAAAAATTCTGTCATATACACAACATTTCCCATGTTGCCTCTTCTTTCATCTGTTTGAACAGCTCACGCTGTGGCCTTGTGATTAGCAAATTCTGTCGCTTTCATCAGTATCAGAATACTTCGCCAGAAGGCTTGGCATTTTATTTTACTTCCAAGTAATCACATAAGTTATCAAGACAACCAACTGCTATTGTCTCTAAAATTCTATCAGGTGCAGTGAGCCTCCCTAGTGAGCGAAATTTTTTTCTTACATGTACTCTGAGGTGAGTTCCAGCTTGATACAAACTTACGTGAGTCGGCTTGGAATCAGACTGTAAACATCCTGTTTGACCTGAAAACACAGACTTCAACTTATGCAGGCAAGCAGAAACCCCTGTCTAATACTAAAACCTAACGCTACCCCTAGTCCCAGTCTGAAAAAATTGAAAGTTACCATGGGGATCGAACCTGTAAAATTCAGTTGTGAAATGCTAGTGTCTTTACCACAGAGCTATCATCACTTTGGCTGTTTGGTTCACTGTAGCTATAAGAAGTTGCGCTGTGATGGCTTAAAAAAAAAGCTACAATAGGGTAGCTAGGCTGCCACACATGCACAGTGAAACCCTCCAGATGGCAGAAAATTATTCTCACAACACTGGCAAATGGGGAGTGTGTTAAACTATGTACCCTGACAAGTATACACAGTGCTACATAATGTTAGAAAAAAATTTCCATTAGCATTTGTGAAAAACTTTGTTGCTTGTTAATATAGTGGAAATATACCCCCCCGCCAAAAAAAAAATCCCTTATCATCAAGTTTCTGATTCTATTTTCACTTTTTTGAAGGTGGGGGAAGGGTGGGTGGCAGGAGAGGTGTCATGGAGTCTTGTGATTTTACAGAAGTTTTAAGCATCTCCTTTTACCATAGATTGTTTTAAAAAAATCATCTGGTATATTTTAAGATGAAGAAAAAATATATGGAATATTTTTAATTATATATTATGTAATAGAAAATGAGATTTTAGACCCAGTATGTAGGCAGGCACACATTTCTCCTTATTTAAATGTTGTGCCATACTTTCAAATGTTCACAGAATGAGGCAAAACAGTTGTTATTGTCATCTATGCTGGTTTAAATGGGTTGGTTGGATTTTATTTCTACTTTTTAAATGGACATCACTTTTATAAAGCATTTTTGTGGAGGGGTGGGGACGGTATCAAGCAGATGCAACTGGTAATGTAACCCATCCAAGAATGATTGTGTGTACATGTATGTGTGCATGCATATTGCTGACAGTTCAGTATAAAGTTCTCTGAACATGTTTTAGATTGTGATCAAAACATCACTTTGTAAGTTGTATCACTGAGACTATAATATGGTGAGATTGTAACAATGTACATCAGTTGTAGTACTTAACTTATCCACCTAGGGAGAGATTAAGGATAGGACATTTGAAATATGGTTATGTATTCCGCAGTTCAGTTCTACTCAGTGTGGGTTCAGGCCAAAATATCTTTCTTGTTAAATGGAAATTAGTGCTTCTCTCACATTGATACATCACTCATCCTGCTTTTGTTTGGCTCCTTAAACAGCAGTGCTTTTCGCCGGCAATGCGTGCACCTGTGAAGAATACCACCTTCACTCCCAGTCCAAGCCCTAGTCCTACGCGCAAAAGCTTTATCAGGTGCAGTAGATGGTAGCTTGTTTTCCAGTTTAGACTATGTTTTACACTAACTTTCATTCATTTGTTTGTAAGACCATTGCTTCTGCACTTGTTTGTGGGAACATGCATCTGTCACTGGGCATATGTTGCCAGCTAAATATGGGAACAGTAAACATAAACACATTAATTTGGTTCACATTTTGTTGCAGATTAATAACATTTAGTTTTAAATTTAGGTCTCATGTTGAGATGGTTATTGTGGAAGTTTTTTTCCTTCTTTCTCTACAGAAGTCTGAGCCCTATTGCCACACAGTCTGCACCACTGAAGAGAAAGTGTAAGCTACCTTTCACTCTATTTTCCGCAGAACTAGTATGAATGTCTTTTTTCCCCTTTGTTCACACACATTGGCATTGTAACAAAGAGAGCTTCACTGATCCATCTATCTCCTCCAGCTGGTATGTGCTAGTACTGAAGAATTTCTTCATGTGGTTTGTTTTCTTGACTTCAGACCTGGGTATAAACTTCTGTTAATATGTTTTAGATATTGATCAAAATATTACTCTGTATATTTTGTAAACTATGAGACTGTAATATGTTAAGATTGTAACAATGTACCTTAGCTATGGTGACTTTTTTGCCTTGGGAGAGATAAAGGGTAAGACATTAGATTTGAAATATGGTCATTTAGTCTGTGAACACAAAGTTATATTACATAATTCACATTGTTTTACAAGTAAGTGTAATTTCTTTGGAAGACGGTTACAAATCTGATTATATCCGAGAAATGTTATGAAAAAAATCTGAGTCCCTTTACATGAGAATAACATTTTCAGATCTTTTACCAGCTGTGTGATATCAGATGGGAGTAAATTATAACTCTGTGGCATGGGTGTTGTGAAAGTGGATGGATTTGTTGACAGTGGGAATACTTGGGGTACAACTTGATCATTGGACTGAACATTGATGAATTATCTCAGGGTACATGTTGTGCAAGTATTCCTTGCACGTAATAGCTGGTGACATTGTGGGTTCTACGCCATGCATGGGTTCACCATCAGTGAATCATTGTAGAGCACTTGGTGAAAGGGTTAATAAAGCTTTCCTGGACATTTTTATTACAGTGGAATCGGATGGAGGAGATCGATATGATTACCTCAGCCCACCAAAAAGGTTCCACACAGGACCCAGCACACCTGACAGGAATCTTCCACACCCACTGGCACACAGGTACAGGGCAGGTTATTGCAAATTGTGTTCATGGACTAGCTTTTTGATTGAATGTAATGTAGTGGAGGCATATTATTCTTTTTTTATGGGTTACAAGAGAGACAAGTTCATCCGAACCAGAGACAAATGCATGTTGGCAGAGATTTTGTAGGCTGTTAATATTATTAATGTGACGATGCATAGTGTCATCCACATTGTTGGAATTATATTTTTAGATCAACAGATGATACATAAGCAAGCAAAATTTAATGCGATTAATGCTTTGCAAATTCTGCAGCATGCCATCAGTTTTCACTCAGCAAGATTAAGTTTGTGGGTTTCTTCACTAGAACCCTGGTTAGAAAATCTAGGAACTTTCTTATGCAGCCTCTTTGTCTGGTGAGAATATCAGGCGTTCGCTATCTTTCAGGGGCGGGTGGGACCATTTATGGTCCAGCCCCCCTATGCATGTAAATGGCACTAAATTTATTTCAAAACAGAAGATTTATTCAAAATACTGTTTTGGTGAACTTGGAGTAAGCTATTCACTCCAGGGACTACCGAATAAATTATTACCAAATGATGAGGGAAAAATGAAGCTATTCAGTTTTCGGCATGGGAAATTCAAGGAACTTTGTCTTGCTATGGCAGTTATTCTGGAATAAGTAAGCTATTTGAGCTTTTTGCATATGTGATCTGGTGATTCATGTCTGTTTAGAAGTGGGGTGGGGGTGGGGGACAGTGCAAATAGCAGATGCAGACACATTAACTCTAAGAAGGTTTGTGGTCTAGTGGTAGAATTCTGTTCCCACAGTAGTGACCAGGTTGAATGTGAATGTTAGGTGGTCTGATTAAAACAGAACAAAGCCCCCAAAAAGTCATTGTCACTTCTGGTCTTGACAGCATTTCATCGAGCAGTCTGGAAGAAAGCAGTCCTGAGCAGACAGTGCCACGTGGCATTTTGCCTCCTCTGCCTCCTACACGCCTCCCCCACTCTCATTCCAATGACCAACACAAGGGGAATCACCTGCAGGGATTCCTGCCAGTGCAAGACTCAACGGATATTCACATGACAGATTCGGAAAGTTCCGACTTCACAGAGAGCGCCGACATATCAGATTTGACCAAACATGGCCTGAGGTCACATAGCCCACAAGCCAGCGGTTTCACACCTATCCACCCAGATCATATATGACTGGCGGAAAGACAACAGGAACCAAGAAAGAGTGAGGCGAGAGGACATGATGCAAGTGGTTCCTTATCCAAGAGATGTGATGCTGAAGTTTGTGCAGTTCTTGTGAAACCTGGATGTTTATCACATGGAGCTGGGACACGAGAGAGGAAACGGTGATGTTAACAAAAATCCTGTGTGTGCATGTTTAGCAACCAAGTGAACATAAGTGCTTTAGGTTTTGAAACAGGTGTTTGCCACAGTGTTCAGGCATGTGTAGAGCATGAATCATCTCTTCCCAGCAGGTGCTAGGTGACCATAATGAGCATGTTGCATATTGGTGGTGGCACAGACAACGAAAAGGGAAATTGGAATCAGTTTCTCAACCTGTGTAGCATATGAAGGAGTGTTCAAGATCTTTTGGGAGGGAAGTGTTGGAAGCAGATGGAGATGATGTGCATGTGTGTTGTGTAGGTCACAGTTCGGCTTTAGCGATGCTTTCAGGTTAAAGGTCGTTCTGAAGTCTGATGCAAAGAAAGAAATGTTCGGCTTTGTTGACACAAAGAAAATATGTGGCTTCATGATTTCTAGGGCACACACTATGAAAAGATGCACGATAAACAGTTTCTGCCTGACAGAATTTTACATTTTCTAGGGTATAGGGGATTTTTTTTAAATAATAAAGCTGTACTTTCCTACTGTCAGTAACAAGTGCTGCACATTCTGTTGGAAGGTGAGGGGGGGGGGGGGTTGCAAAATTCCCTTGATCAGGTTGATGAGGATTTTATTTAAGACTTCTGACATGGTGTTGCAAGAGCTGGAAGGGCAGGATTTCTTTTATCTCCTCAAGCCAAGGTGTGCCGAAATAGGAGTAGTGGCTAAGTGATACATGACTAGTAGCTGCAAAACAATGTGTGGAGTATAAAACAATGTGCAAAGTGTACAAAGATGTTTTGAATGTAAATTGCTTTTATTTCCCAAACTCCCATCATATCCGATGCAAACATGTTTCTTGTAATACTCACGTTATGTTAGCTTTAATCTTGTCTTCACATTGTCTTTAAATGCAGCGTCCAGAGCTAATGGGAGGCTGATACTGTAGTGCATTATGTATGGGTAACAAAACATGGTAAAGAGATAACAATCCTATGGTGACACAAGTGGTTTGATATGCACAGATACACGAGAGATCGAAAAAGGAAACGTGGATGTTTTTCCTCCTTAGCTTTTGGGTGGACTTTTCCCCATTCTCAGTACTGTTACTGTTGTGCTGGCTGCATTTGAAGAAAGCTTTCTATTTCTGAACTAAACTTGTGTCTTGACTTATGCAGCAATTGACTTGACAAACACTGGTCTTAGACTTTTGATGTGAGTGTAAGATACCTTTTAAAGTTACAGCATCAGTTGATTCTGTGCATTTACAATGTGCTTACTCTGTCTTCCCCCCCCCCCCATCCCTGCCACCTTGCTTCACCAACACAGACTACAGTGCTGTAATTTAAATAATGCTAAGACCTGTCTTTGACACGATAATAACCTAGATATAAAAAACGGGCTAGTTGGAATAAAGACTAGTTAGAATAAAGATTTGATTGGGAGGGGTTGGGGGTGGGGGTTGCTTAATGTCACACCCCAAACTAGGTGCATACCTTGTTCTCTATAGTGTCAGGCGTCTGGCAGGGCAGCTACTAGATCACCGGTTTTTAAGTCTTGGGTATAACTTGGCCGGGGTGCAAACCACCAACCTGCATCACAAACGGACGCCTTAACTATGAGACCACCGAGGGTGGGGTGGGAGGGGGGAGAGGTTTACAATGGAAAAGAAATTAAAGATTTAATACCCACATGTAAATTGTGATGCGTTTGTGGCACAAACAACCAATGACAATAGGGAAACCACACATTTCTGGGATTTCTGTAATAATCTTTTTAAAATTTTTCTGCATTTTTCCCCACACATTTAGGCCAGGAGTTGTTGATGTTAAAGTCTGGGACACATGGTAGCCATTTAAAAAGTTGTTTTTTTTTTTGCTTACTAAATATTTGCTAGAGGGTGGCTTCTTCCTTCGTATAGTTTGTTACTCTAGCATTCATGAACGTCCTCCATTTTAAAATTTTGATGGAGTCAGACCCCTAGTCAACATGCAGCATGTAAGTTTGTCTTTTGTGTTGGCGAAAACCACATACCTGAACCCCAAGTGGAAGAAGTGTGATGCTTGGTGAATGTCCCATTATTCTTGGGGGGGGGGGGGGGGTTGCATAAACTGCAACATTTATAAAGTGAGTAGGAATTTGTAAGTGCCCTAATGTGGGGCAGACATAGAATACACGTTTGCCATGCACGTTGTTCTGATTTCCACTCTAAATACACTAGCAAAAGTTGCACGATTGGTAACGGATCATTAGCACTGCACATCTCATCCATATTTGGTTGTGCAGCACTGGGTTTTGTTTTATTAGTTCTCATTTGTCTGAATTTCTTATAAATTTAGGTAGAAGTGTATGAAAACGAAGTGACTGTGATGTTGATAAGGACTGTGTCTGGACCTGTGAGATGGTTATATATAATTTAAGTTAGCATGAAGGACTAGTCAAATTGTGCTTAAAGCTTGCATCTGTTTGTCTCTAGTATTTTCTTTGATATGCAAGATAAAGCAATCTGCCCAAACAAGGGCAGAAGAGTACAAATCTTGTGGTGGAAAACTTTTTCCCCATTAATCTTGGCAGAATCTTCATTACCAAACTGAGTTTTTCTGTTTCCTAGTTTCAAAGATTGTATTTCTTCATTGACTTAGGTTAGTAAAGGTTATCATGCTGGGTCACCACAGGAAAAGCCAGTTGCGAATTGAGTACTCTGGGGTTATTAGTCGCCAGAAGTTATCATTATATAATGTATGTAGCACATGCATGAGAAAGATTTGTTGTTTTTGATGATATGATAAAAAAATATGAGAGTTCAGCAGAGTCACATATATTACACTTACAGGAGCCCTTTAGGTAAAGGTTGGGTTTTGAGAAATTCCTAAGACCACATTCGTTACTAGCGCCTGGTGACTGAACAGCCTGCCTATATACCTTTACTCATTGTGGTAACTTGTACAGCTTGCATTTGACAGTCTTGATTAAAAAAAAAATTTCATGGCTGTGACTAGGCTTGCTGCAACTTTTCCTGCAGAAATTTTGTTTACGATCTGTTAACAAAATTACGAGAAAACTTGGCTCTCACTCCTCAGTATTTTTAGAAAGCCATAGCAGATATGCTGGAAAGAGCTCTGTTGCCTATGTTCATGATCAGGTGTTTCAAGAACTATATTAATATTAACCATGACTCATAGCACGAGGAGTTGAAACTGAAGCTTTAAAATGACTTTGACCTGGTGACTTCTGCTTGGTTGTAAACAAGGATGTTAGCTTGCACACTACCCAAGGCCACATCCAGAATGTGATCTTCACTGCTTGTTTAGGCACAAGCAGATGAGAACAGACTGTGATGTTGCAGGAAAGCATGATTGCTGCAGTTCGGTGTTTTGACGATTCTTTTTAAGTTGATCTGGATCAGACATTTAAATCATAGGCACAACTGTATGTTAAAAGCTCATTCTGAGAGAGATCTGGTCAGTTATATCCCTTTTATCACTGGTATGGTTATGCCTCCCCCACCCCACCCCACCCCTGCCTTCCTGGCTATCAAAAATACATCACAGCAGCTTTGCCATGGGCCAGCGATCTTGTAGTTTCATCTACTTAGTTTAGTTCCAGGGCATGCAGGCTGGTAGAAGTATCTCAGTAGTTCATGCTTGTCTTGTCCGTGCGTTGGTCCTGGCATGGTTTTCTATGCATTTCAGCAGCTCTTGGCCACTGCTCAGCTGTTGTGCATTAAACCCATCATGGCTTCTCTCTTGACAGTCATGTCTTTCATTCTGACCAGACTTAGGGGTCAGTATGAGTGCATATATAAGGACATGATACCATGTGAACCTTCGGTAGCATTTATGCCACAAAAAGCCAAGGGGTTGCATGTGTGCACATTTGTGCAGGTGATTTTTTTGTGCATGTGAATCATCTGATGCATTGCTGGTTCAGTGTATCGGGTTAGAAACTCCATTTAGAGGGAGCCATGTCAATGGAACAGTGAACCACCATGGCTGTCTGCTTGTGCATGCGTTTGCTGCCTTTTCTTGTAGTAGCTTGCTGATTCTTTGAAAGCACTTTCAAACTCTTGACTGAACAGGCAGCTAGAAGTGAACACATCCTCTATATGAAAATTTGCCATAGAAAGTAGGGGAAGAAAGAGACTTTTCTTGTGGGTTTGTTTTGGCGCTGCAGCCAGCCTTTACTTGAAAGAAGGGTTAGCCTTTGGCTTTTTGTGCAGAGTTTGAGAAAAGTTTAGCACCTTATTTTGGATGATAGGGATGTGGTGGGACGGGGTTTGGGGAGGAGTAGATGGTTTGCTGGTAACTGTTTAAGTAAAACAGCTTGTTCATGTACATTCTGTGGAAGGTAGAGCTGATCAGGATCACAGGGTTTTAGTCTTTATGTTGTAAATATGTTGACTGAGCGCAGTTATAGGTAATCCATTTTTGTTCGCCCACTCATTTTCTGTATACATTTCAAACACGTCAGAAGACTTCTTGGTTTTTTTTCCTTTTTTTTTCTAGCCAGCATCTGTACATATGTGAAGTTACACTGAATCCACATTTTTGTTTGTAAAGAGGCTACATTCATCTTCTGTTACCAAAGATATGACAACTTGCATCACTTAATTTTTGTCACAAAGCTTATTAAAGTGTTGGTTCAGATAGACTTATATGTACAATAGTATGTATTAAGCTGTGGGTTTTTTATTATTTTTTTCAAATTTAGTCCTCTCGACACCCCCTATCCCTTCCCCTTGTCACTTTTCACATGATTATTTAAACCTAATTACCTTTTGTGCAAACGTGTGATGTTATCAGTAGCTGTGTTTTAACAAGTCCTTTTATCATAGAACAGAAGCTCTGACATGTTGGTTTATTTTTGCACTCAGGGTAATTTCTGGTCTGGAAAATAAAGAATGTCAATGTTTGTGCGTCAGACCCTTTCCTTGAAAACCTTGTCAAATTTATGGAACGGGCCTTGGGAGAGCTCACTTATAAATGCTATGTTCGTGTCACCTTGCAGGTGCAGGGTGCAATCAGCGACTAGATACATTTGTGATGAGGAACAGAGAGGAGATAGGCGAAGCTGGCTTAATATATTTTCGACAGTTCCTGTTGCTAGGGCAATAAAGTTTTGATAATTTATGGTCTGCAAGCCAAGGATATCATCCTATTTCTGTCTCTTGCAAGCAAGGGGTGGCATGTATTCCTGACCCTCTGATGTGTAGTCATTTCTAGCTGCAACCTGTTCCACAATCTACATATGAAACAATCTCGCGTCAGCAATGGTGTTTATAAAATGCACGCGCACGTGATTTTATGTGCTGCCGTTTCCAGTTTCTGTCATTAAAATGTTTTGTCCTTCCACTCCCTTTGCCTATCTGTCTCGCGCGCATGCGAGCGCCAAACTCAGTGATTTGCTATTGTGCACAGTTTACTGCTCCTGTAATTTCGTAACACTGACATACGTGTACCTTAAGAGATGAAATCAGAAACCTGACGCGTTGCCTACTGGACAGAAATGGTCTTTCCCTGCGGAAAAAAGTAATTAGCTAAAGCGAGAGGTGCGACGAGGTATTTTGCCACAGGATTTTGAGCTACGCCCTCCCAGAGAAAGTGGGGACAGGGAGGGGGTCTGATTTGCAGCGTTTAATACGTGTGAGCCTCAAAAGAACTGGCAGATCGGAAAGAAAACATTGCAAGTTACAACGATGTAGGTGTTTGACAGAATCATAATTGCGCTCATGTCGGCATCTGCATTTCTGCCGAAAATGCCCCTAAAAGAGCGAATCCTTGCTTGTTCTTGCACCCAGGCAGTTAATGTCACGTCTTGTTTAGCCCAGTCTCGCACACCTGGAATGAATGAACGTGACTGAAGAGTCAATTATGCTGGAAAACCCTATGTTGCAGACGGAGAGCAATTCAAGAAACCACGTGGTTATTCATAATAAAAACGTGATGGTAGACTTTGCTCCCTTCACAGACTAAACAACCAATAACAGACGGTTCCCGTTTCAGTTGCCGTAAAGACTGCCATGTTTCTTCCTTTACCGAGGCGTTTAAGTATAATCGATTTGCTCGTTGCAGTCTTACCGGGATGCGACTATTGTCCCATGTCGTCTTTAACGCACTGTTCCAAGCCGACTGTTCTACCATGAAAACGAAAGATCCGAGGATATACACATCTTGTTCATTTTAAGCCAGAGACTGGATTGCGATGAAACAGAACCAGCTATAGAATCTTGACCAGTGTTGAACAAACACCATTGACATCAACTTGAAAAATTGTTTATTCGAGATATTTAAGTCCTTTAGTATGCTTCGTTGTGCTGTAGTCCAGATTGACAGTAGGGTCCTAAAAATAATCGCACCCATGAACAGTTTATGATCCGTACCACACGGTTTTTAAGTAGAATGCAGGCGAGAACTAAAAGCATCTACAATAAATATTTCGTCTGCTTCTCACGCAGCTAAACTTTCAACGATCTTTCAGAATATGTGTATGCAGGCAAATATAGTTTGATCGCCGGTGACGAAATACCGAAATCTCTATTCCATACTGCTTGTTGCAGGTCTCTGGGCTACCGAACTTACTATTTTTGCTTAAACTACGTGAAAGCGACTTAAACGTTCGATTACAGGCACATCACCAGGCGCATTCCATGAGCGTCAATAATCGCATTTTGAAGCCGCAACAAGTGATGTCACGCATCAAGCATAGCAGTCACGTGCAAACTTTCCGTGGTGCCATGTGACATCCCTTGTAAGATTTACAAACTAATGTCAACTGGACCATTTCTTGCAGTGTCATAACCGTTGCTGGTAGTCGATGGTATGCGAAAGAGACCAAGCGATCGTGTCACAATGCACCCAACCATTTCATTTTGCTCTG
This sequence comes from Lanistes nyassanus, assembly GCA_004794575.1. Lineage (NCBI taxonomy): Eukaryota > Metazoa > Mollusca > Gastropoda > Architaenioglossa > Ampullariidae > Lanistes > Lanistes nyassanus. The sequence goes on from SMGT01003173.1 coordinate 56,853, forward strand.
TTTTTGATTTTTGTTTTCATTTTTCCAAGCCGATAATTCGGATTTAAAAAAAAAACATTGTTACACTAGCATGAATTTCCCCTTTCCAAAGACAAAAGCATGCTTCCTGCAATACACTGACAAAAGAAATGAAATACCCGTATTTTATGCTAACAGTTTCGACTAAATTTCTATCAGTGCTCCAGTGCAGATCATTATTCTTTTGATGATGCTCATTTTTCCCTTGTCCTCACTGGTTATAATGGCCTTTAGCCAGATGTCCTATAAGGATCGAAACCAAAATCTCAAATCCCTGTTAGCGCCTCAAACCGTCGATCTGTCTGCGTGAAGCGCTCATATTTATGGCTCGTAAAAGTGAAAGAACACTTAATACAGACACAAATATAGCTCAAGTTAGATCACGAAATAAACACTTAGGCGTTTAAGAAAAAAATCCAGTTGATTTTATTCTGAGACTGGTGTAAGAAATGTTACAGTTACGACAAACCGTACGCATGTGTATACCAGTACGAAGCAGGCTATTTCATACAAACGGTATCGCGGTGACGATCGAGGACGATGTGTGGCAGTTGTTAGTCCCGTCATAAACCATTTGATATCACCTTTCCAAATGAGACGTCCACACAGGTACACCCCATTCTTAATGCCCAGAATGTTCATATTCATCAGAAGAAAGACCAGGTAGCTTCAAGAGTGCCCGCGGAGTCAGCTGGAAGCCAGCTTTATACAGTTTCCGGGTCTACCTGTGGTTTAGAAGTCATTTAATTTTACCCTCCCTGCGACGTCCGCGCACACCTAAGTGGGGCAGGGAGAGAGGAGGCAGCATACCTTGAATCTGTCCCCTGTGTGTGTGTGTGTGTGCGTGTCCTGTCTTGGTTTGTTGTTTCATTATCCATACGAGGTCCGCACACAGAAAATCACGGCCAGTAACTCTGGTGTTATCTGACGTGACGTTCTTCCGTCACACTTCCCCAAGACGTCATGTAGAAGTGTCTGCGACCGCCCTTAGTCCCAACAGAAGAATTATGAAGCAGGCGGCAAAAAGCACTACGACTGTGAACACCATCAAAGCGCCATCTGAGATTTTGACCATCTCCGGCTCTTTTGCCGAAGGAAAGGCGTCCTGCAATCAGCAGAATAAACGTCAGTACAAACTATTTAATAAAACTTTTTGCTTTAATTAAATAAAAGGTTCTCGTTCCAATCCTTTTCGCCACGACGACATCATACCGACCTGGACAGGGTGCCTCCAAGCATGCGTTTTCTGGTGTCAGTGGAAAATATTCTTTTTAGTTATACACGTAGTTTCATTTGTTATAAAGCTCTTTGTCAACTAGTATTATTTTAAAAATTGTAATATAACACTGTTCTGTCGAAAGTGCGCTTGTCCCTCTAAACCAACCAACAAAAGCCGAAGACGGTTTACAGGTCACAGGTCGAGGGGTTAGGCTCCTCTGTTCGTCCGTGTGTTTGTGGATGTGGATGCACATTTGGGGGGGGGCGGGGGGGGTAGTGTGGGGTAGGGAAGTGATTAGTTTACGGAGAGTGTGCTATGTACTCAATCATAGGAATAACTATAACACATGAAAAATATGCATAGGTTAGACGCTGAAACCCCGTAAAATACAGAAAGAAAAAACAGTGATTATTGTTGAAACACTACAAATAACTATTGGTTCTCACATAGTGTTTGCAAACAAATCGCAGCACGAAAACAAAAGTTGTGTCCATTCTCCCCTTCCAATACCCGCGCTCTAAATTTTTCTCCACGAAATCTTTGCGAGTTATGCGGAAAATACAGAAATCTACGCGTGCATGCTCGCGCCTCAAGATGCACGAGGCGGGTGCAAGCGACGAAGACAAACAGAAATGCATTTAAATGACAGGTCAAACAAAAGCAGACAGATTGGTGCATGGACGAACAAGAAATGGACAGACACAATGCAAAAGTGATAATAGTGGTGTGAAAAGGATTCATAACGATATGTGTGAGCGTGGTAGCGTGCATTAAAAAAACTATGGCATATTGTTATATGCATTTTTGTAGACGTTAACACAAGTAGCAGAGGCGGAAGGGCACCTTAACGCTAATAATCAAAGTAGCAAAAATGTAGCCGCGGATTTAATAAATATGTACATGTATTAGCTTACTCTAATAATGATCGATGCGAGCATGTGAATGCCTTGGCTGACATGGATTTTTAGTCGTCTTTCCATTCGTCTGTCGGACAGGAGAGATGTTTCTAGCTTACAACACATAGCAATCAGCGCAGTGAGCGTGAAAAAATCTTTCAGGAACATTCCTGTCTAGACGAAAGTGGGTTGCCATGCAACGGGTGGCGAGGGCCATTTCATGGCGACTTGGGCACAGAAGAAACTTCTGTCGAATCTCAAAGATTTATTCCAGACCCTCACACAGGATCGAGTTTCTTTTCCCTACTTGTTTCCTTCCTTTTCATATCCTTAGTTTTTCCTTTTCTGCCCTTCTCCAGAAATCTGAACTGCTTTGTTTTTCCTTTAAAAGTGCTCTATCACTGCATGCGCTCTTCTTACACAAGCCGAGATAATGAGTAGTTACTCCCCCTTCTCCCTTTCTTTCTCTCTCCCCTCACCCCCACTTCCCTTAGTCACCTCCCAGCCGCTCCCCCTTCCGCTTTCTCGTCAAACATGCTTTTACTCAATATCTGCAATATTAGAGTGCAATGAGGCAGGCTCACTATTGATCTCCAAAAGTCGAACACATTCCGAAACTCTGGCCGGAGCGAGTTCGTGGCTATGCAAGCCCCCCACTCCTCCCCGCCACTTCCACGGCACTAATGCATCATTTCCATGTCAAAATCGTTCTAAAAATGTAAGGGTCCGAGATTGCAGCTTAAGAAATTTACGTTCGTTTTCAAGAATGTAGATTAATTTGAACGCGAAACTAATTACAGGTACTATAACAGAATATGACAAACTCTAAAAGATGTGTGTTTCTCCTTGCCGATCACATGCACCTAATTCTGACCTTGCCTGTACGAAGTTAACCCCGTTTAACCCCACACCTATGACTAGTCTGGATAATACTGCGCGTTCTCTTAGAACACTACAGACTTCAAGTATTTGATTCCTTCACAAACAATTAAAGTCACTTTTCTTCATTTAGAAGAAAAGCTTTCACAGGGTGACCATATCACTGGCGTTAGTCTGAATGTAATGTAAACAGTGAACTGCAATCGGTGAAATGTAACACTGCAAAGTCAACGAGATGTCTGGAGGCCTATATCTGGTAAACGAAACAGGGTTACATATATACAGGATATAGGTAATCATATCGAGTGACGAAGGAATCCCAGTCAGTGCTTAAACGATTAAACAAAGGAGAGATAAAAGATTATCTCGCGAACGTCGCAGCAATACCCTCGCGGTTGTTGTAACTCTTCCTCATTGAGATGAGAGTTAACTCCAACAAAGGTACTGGCAAAGGTACTGTTGGAGTTATCTTTCCATAATTTAAGCGCTCGGTCCTTATTTGTTCTTTATTAATTATGAGATGAGAGTCTCAACTCTCAAAGCACGGATGTGCCTCAGAATGAACTGCTATCATTTGGCGGAACCGAAATAGTCGAATCCTGGATTGTCTTAATTACGCTCGCTCTTCCTTCTTCCTGTTTCGTCTGGTTAATCCCGAATTTATTTAGGCGTCAAGAGGATCACAATCGAATTCTGAAAATGCACGCCCTTCAAAACCCAGCAAAGCCGACGCGTCTGGAGCCAAGCGTGCAGTTTCTGATCGGTACAGACGCCTTGGATTACGCGAAGACAGTTGCTTCCGCTTTCACGACTCGTGAACATCACAGGATATTTCCTTAATCTTCTCGAAAGAGCTCGGCCAGATGTGTACCCACTCAATGCAAAAAAAACCCAACTTTGTTTACTGTGCATGCGCAAACGCTGAGCGCTAATTTCACTGGGGGTGGTCTGTGGCAGTTCTCTGTCGTACAGAAAAGAAGTAACACGGAGAGAAAATTAACCAAATTTAAGTCCGCTATACTTGCAATTGCATCTTCGCGTTTATTCGTGTCACATTCGTGTCTTCTGTCCTTTATTGCTGTCAGTGGTTTTGTGACGCACACGCCATTAATTCCGCTTCCATGACCATAATATCGTCGGTACTGAATATATGCATACCAAAGACACGACTCTTGGTCACACGAGGTGCCGAGACCAGTTCACTCTGTATACATATATTTTTTTCACGTGCACCTGTACGCATGGACAAGGGATACACCCACCCACCGTGCACCCCCACCCCCGCGCAAAACAACCTTGCAATTTGTGCTAATGATTTTCGAAAAAAAAGAAAGGGGGATTTCTTTTTAAAAATAAAATAACTGATTATTGTTGCGTGACTGACAGCTTGACTGGTGGACAGCCCGTTGTGATGAGATATATAACTGTTATCTACAGATATCTTGTAACGTGGAACCGAGACCATTAAATTTACGTTTCCGACTCTCAGCTCAAGTCGTTTCGTTCAATACTGATTGTCTCAAGTGAAACCGGAATCAGAAAAGTTCCGACTGCGCACTTAGAAACATGGCCTCTTCTAAAAAATCTCGTTGCAGCTCTTGTGGTACGATTGCTTCCGCGTACCCCCTGCCGAGTGATGCGTGTCTGTATTACTTCGTCGTCTTGCCAACAGTACACTGCATTACGCACAATTAGATTCGTATTTTTACAGCGCATTTGTATGCACGCCATAATGTTGGCTTAGAAATCACGCACTGCGCGTGAGTGAACATGCTTAGGACACACTATGACGTGCATCATTATGAATAAAACTCCGCGGCTTACTTCCCAGATGCTGGTGCACAACCCTAACCCTCAGCGATTTCCGGACGACTGTAGCACGGTGTAAGAGACAGACAGACAGACAGACAGACAAACAAGGCCGCCGATGGAGGCAGGGGCGAGACAGGCTTAGTGGGGTGGGACCCAAAGTTAGTCCACACCTTTTGCTACATGTCGCGCGTGCTGCACGCAATTCAAAGGAGGGGCGTTGGTCGTCATCTCTAGCTACATCATCTACATCGACCGCGCTTTGGGTGAGGTCGCTACCGCTGGCAGGCCATCGGATGGCAACCACCGGTCACGGCAGTGTGCTGGTAAGATGTCAAAGGGATTTTTTTCTCGGGGAAGTGGTGGTGGTGGAATGTAGTAGGTTGTCGATCGACATATTCCCGTCAATATGTAGCAGCTATAGGCCCCAAGTCGCATACTGTGGCTGTCTCTTAAAACGCTGAGCATGTTTGCGGGGACTGACAAATTCTATTGTACCAAAGAAAGAAAAAAATCCAAACGGAGAATGCAGACTGTAAAGACAAAGAGACAGGCAGACAGGCATGCAGGCAGCCAGAAAGACAGACAATAAACACACAGAGACACTACAGAGAACTCTTGCTTCCCGCCAGAGATCCCCCCCCCTGGCACACTCACCCAGCCCCCCTGCATGGCCAGCCAGTCGGTCAAGTTCATGGCCACGAAGTGTCCAACACACATGACGATGTCCTCCACAAAGTTCGGGTGGCCCTGCACCACGCACTCCTCGGCAAAAGCCGCGCCGATCGCCACCATGGAAACGACCTTGGCCCACGTGACACCGCTACGGAAGGTGGCCTCCAGCACGCTGGTCAGCGCGCGCCGCACGAGCTGCGGCGAGGTCATGGTCATGGAGATGCGGCGCGAGACGTCCGAGTAGATGCGCGGGTACAGGCGCTCCAGCTCCTGGCAGGCCGCCAGAAGGTCTTCGGCCACCGGGCATTGGTAGGGCGCGGCCTTGACCCGCTTGTTCATTAACCCTTTAGAGGACAGGCGGTAGAAGATATAACTGCCGCACAGCAGCCTTGTCTGCAGGGTCCGGGGTAGAACAGAAAAACATCGTTAAACGTTTAACATGATGATGATGATGATGATGATGATGATGATGATGATGATGATGATGATGATGATGATAGAAAAAAGCAGAGAGGTGAAGGCAATAAGTGTAAGAGACGAGAAAGTAGAATGAGCGAAAGAAGAAAAGGGAATGAAAGCAACAGACAATGAAGCGTATAATAAAAGAAGATACAAGGAAAACGAAAACAACATTGTGACAAGGAAAATAAGGGGATCTTTGCAGAGCCACAGTTCGGATCCTACTCTGGAGGCAGGTTGTCTACCCACCTGCTGGACTAAGGCTTCCCGTTTGACGTCGCCGTCCCCGGTGGAGAAGGACGGTAGCTGGAGCCTAGAACTCGCTGTCTGGCCGGACGATAGTCTGTTGCCCGCCTCGGCCCGCCTCTGGCCCACCACGAACGCCGACACCGCGCGCACGCACGCACGGACTTTCAGGAACGTGCGCAGGGTGCTTCGGAGCAGTCTGGCCTGCACCCCCCAGCCGCCTGTCGACCCCGGACCTTCCTCTGCCGCTCGCCGCGTCCCCTTCGCGTCGCTGTTGCCGCCATCCTCCGTCCGCGCGGTGCCGCTGCCACCACCACGTTTGACCCGCTTCTTCTTCCAGGCCGCCGAGCCGAAGAGGTCATCGTCGGGGTCAAAGTCTGGGGTCTTGGGGCTGAGTCCGCTAGATAAACCGTTCCCCCCGTGGACTCGCGTGGGGTCAGCCAGCTTCCACTTGGCGTACAGCCCCACGGGGGAGGCGCTCTCAGAACTTGCACTCGCAGAGGACGTGCGCCTCATTGAGGGAATGAATGCTGTTCACCACGACCTTTTCTGCTAAAACAAGAGGAAATTAAGAAGTGAAAGAATACAAAATCCTCTCAGTTCTAAAACAAAACGTCTTCTCTGATCCAGTCTGTGTCTCCACCAAATAACGAAGACGTAACCCACATTAACCCGCATTACCCAAAGGTGAACCCAAGAAAAAAGAGAAAGTTCCTGCTTCCGCCTGTGCCTGACGCTTGTGGTTCCTCAACGTTTTGCAGGGCGTTGCCAAGCAATGGCCTAGTCTGCGGTACTCGGTGCTGTTTTGACAATAGTTGTATTACCTTCAGAATCGGCATGTTTTATAAATGTCAACACGTTCCTCGCATCTACACAACTCCCCTCTGTTTGATCAGTAACGTCTGCACCCATCTTCCCCTGTCCGTCTGACGAAGTCACAATTCTCTTAGACAACTACTAAATCTGTAAGAGGTTTTTTTCATAACTAAGATCATATGAGGTGAGGTTTGCAACGACGAAAAAAATCCCCTGCCATCACAACACAAAAAGACAAAACCAATCATATTTAAAGTGATATTGCGAGAGGCGTTTCTCCGTTGCCAAAGATTTGCATTTTCACGTCCTCACCATAGCCGACATACATTTTGTTGAAAGGCTGACTTAACGAGACTGTCTTTCTATTCATAGGCAATATATTCATACTTAAAAGCACTCTAACAGAACTGAAAAACGAAAGGAATTCCATGAGAACCCCGTATAATATTACCTATCATCAACTCTGCAGTACCTGAGATAATGTGATGTCGATGTCATAAGGGGGAAAAACCCAGCCAACCATACTGAGAATACTGGAAAACCTCAGTTACAACGCTACTGTGCGGAAGGGGTTTTTTATTATAAATTTTAGATACGACACTCTTAGAAGCGAAAAACAAAATGCTCTCAGAGATATTGTGTTATGTTCACGTGTCATGCAGCTGATTAAAGGTTCCTAAAGGCCGCGAGTACCGAAGCGTGTGGTTTTTTGTTTCGTTTTACGAAAGGCAGACAGAGAGGGTTTTGAAGTACACAAGACATTTCTCGCTGTTGGCTTTGTCAACAGCTTACAGCAGCCGAAGCGTATTGCTTTCAGGGATAGGGTCCACGAGGTTTGAACCTTCTTTTCCATCCATAAATACACCCACAAATTTCACTGAGTGAACGGGAGCTATAGGGGAAATTTTACGTAGGGAACAACGTATGAACTTTCGTGAAAACACAGCTCGGGTTAAGGTATCGATCGCGGGGTACGTGTTTTGGACACGACGCGGCTTTTCCACAAATTGATTTGAAGCAAATGCTAAAGAACTGCTAAATGTCACTGGGCAGGATACTCTTTTCAAGTCTGAGATCAATGCTCATGAAGTTCTGAACTTACTTTGACACAAGTTGTTGGCCAGCCTTGAACAAGGTTTTTTTTCCCCATCTGCTCTGAACATTGCACATATCAGTCTACCAGGAACCCGCGAAGAAACACGTGCCACAACTGCAGCAAGCGCTTACAATCTTCAGAATGAAACCTGTTTTTTGATCGCGTTTCTTGACTGACTGGAGCTCAGTGTGGCGGAAGTAATCGTGGAACTTACGCCGTTCTCATACGAACCGACAATCAAAAACAGTAGCTATGACGTAACCCAAAGACTGCAATATAACTAAAATTTAATTTCACTCCATCCGTTTCTCCAGTCTTCGATTAGTGCGGCGAAAATCTGCGTCTTCAAAGATCAAGTTGAGTGGATAGAATTGTGTGTTCTTATTTCGTTTGGTTGCAGGCTGCTGGACCAGGTTTTTTTACCCCTTATTTTGATTTGATTTAGTCGAACCGTGTGAAAAAGGCTTTACATCTTCATGTACTATTTTGCTCAAGTCCACGCGTTCAAGGAATTTATGCTCTGCGCTTACCAACAGCACCGAGGAGAAAAACACGTCGTGGACGTGCACGCATGCGCACAAACTGTACATAAGGTGTCAACATCTAAATGTTTGTTGTTCTCTGTTTTTCAGACTCAATAATATTCAGCGACTGGTATCTTTGAAAAATGGCGTTTCTTTTAAAAAATATCTTTGACGCTGGTTTCAGGCGAGCATACTTGAGTTCCAGTGCCTATAATTCTGCACTCTAGTGAACCTTCAGCATCCTTCAGAGCGACATTTCCATGTTTTTACCTAATTAAACCGACTTGCATTTCCACGCTGAAGGGCTGTTGCGTTCTTACCACGCCCATTTACGTGCAGAACTTTGGAAAACACACCTTCGCCTTTCAAGATCGCGTCTGTCCCTTTCCACATTGCCGCGTAAGTAAGGCATATTAAAACAGCGTGTGACGGAAGAAGACTTTAATGAGGAAACTGCTGGCGTATGCTACCTCAAATAACCGTAAATGGAGCTCATACTATATTTTGGATTAAGAACACATGAATAGAATATAATTACGAACTGTTACGTGAAAGAGCGAGTGCAGAAATATTGTGGCCGCTGAGAAACCCTTTATATCGTCTGGGAAGAGTCACGCTAGAGAATGGACAGAGTGAACGAAACAGGACGAAGAGAGAGAGGTCGAGTTGGTGGGGGGGGGGGGGGAGGAGAAAGGAAAGGATGCGCATAAGTAACATTCCTTATCGATACCCCGCCCCTGCTTTATTTCACTTAATTCATGTACATGAACCGGTCACTGGACCCAAATCCACCAGGACTGTTGAGGTATACAGATGAAAAGCACTATTTGCCTGCTCCACCAAGCTCCTACTTGCTGTTTCTGTTTCAACGAACTGTGCACAATTAAAATTTATGACATCTTATTTAAAATTAAACCAATTAAAAAGCTTTAAAACAGGAATCGATCCTTTCTAATTACTATTTAAAAAAAGCCTGCAGGACACTTTCTGCCCGGCAGGAAAATGTTCTGTACTCATTGTCAGTCACACCGAAGCCCTTACATTCACAGCGTAACCTGGGTGTATTCACATCGCTACACTCACAACGTGAAAGAACGCTTTACGACAACTATCATCACTTACAAGTGTGACAAAGAAAAGGGACACAACCTCCCTTAATACGTTTGTGCAGCTTTTGGACTCATTAAAAACCCAGCCGCATGGGAGGCGGTGGAGGGGGGGGGTAGAGAAAGGAAACCACTTCAACGCTCTTCGTTTTAAATTTTGTTCTATCCATCAAGTGGCCGACCACTGCGTTCGGGTATTGTAACCGTAAACTCAACTGCTTAGGCACAAGGAACGTGACTTGAGATGAAACAAAAACCATTCATATCGTGGGAAATGTCATTATGACCTCGTAACAAGATCAGGGGCAGACCCCGTTCGCACCCTGCCATGTGCGCGCAAGCACGCATTCAGGACGTGCACGCTTGCGCACAAACATAAACCCGCGTGCGCGCTACCCGCAAGATGCAAACTTACAGTCGTGGTCACACACCCCTCACCCCTCCCCCCACCAAAAAAATCTACCAAAGTGCTTTCTCATCTCTGCCGGCCTTCACTATACGAACACCCCTCGTCACGAACAAAATTTCCTAGAGTCTCAGCTGGCGGCTTGACACTTCGCCCTGGGGGCACATCCTATAAGGCGACATAAAATGCTGGTGAAAAACCACAGAGTATATCGCGATAAGCTCCTGACAGTAAACGCTTTACTTATCGTGATGTGCTTAGCTTAGGGAAAGGGACGAGTCTTATCGATATTAGCCGGCGATGGGAAAACTAAAGTATATTAGCTGAGGATAAAAGATCCTTATCGATCAGTCTGGTCAACATAGCGACGCGAGAGCGCCAAGAATACGTTTATGACGAGCCATCTGGACCGCTTTTTGAATGAACACTGGTTTGGTTGTTTTTTTAAATAAAAATCTTGTATAACTTCCATTCGCAAAGGAGATGCACATCAGGACAGTTGTTAGCGCACTGAGACTGCTGTCGCAACACGGGCCTCAGTCCCACCCAGTCACATTATACTGACACCGGGGCAACCAGTCCTAGTACTGTTCCCTGTAGTGTCAGGCGTCTGGAAGGGAGTTACTAGATAGCCAATTTTTAAGTCTTAGGAATGACTCGGCCGGGGAGCGAACCACCGACCTCCCGCCTCGGAAGTGAACACCTTAACCTTTAGACAACCGAAACGGTGAACAAGCACGTGTCGAAATGTTTTGTGATGCAATATGATGTGCAAGCGTTTGTAGGTGTGCGTGCAAGCGTTTGTATGTGTATGCGTCTTCCTTCCTAACCCCTCCTCTCTCTCTCTCTCTGTGTGAGTGGAAAAGAGAGGAAAAGGAATTTGTCGACCGGAATCGAACGGAATGGTAGGAATGAAATGCGAGGAATTAGTGAGAAGAATGGGGTTCCAGCTTGAACCAGTTTCCGTGCTGTTTCGCCTTCCCACTAGCTAAATGCGCGAGTAGATTCAATCTTAACCTGAGACACTTCAGACGAGAGGAGAGCGATCAAAAGACTCAAATCACACACACACAAACACATACGGAGTGAGTCAGAGGGTGACAGTGGGCGAAGGGTGGGGAAATAGGGGAGGATGGATCAGCTGACTGAACGAACAAAAGTTGGTTAGGGCATGCAAGCACGCAAGTCAAGATAGCGAGCGAGAGAGCGACAAAAGCAAACGTAACGTTAACATTTCTTAATGCTCTCTCTCTCTCTCACACACACACACACAGTGAAAGAGAATGAGGCCAAGACTTCCATCTCCTGACAGCGAAAGTGGCAGCCAGTTATCCCTATGAAAACTGATGCTGCAGACTTGCACTTACCCACCTTCACGCCGTGGATGGGGGTTGGGTGAGGGGTGGTAAGGGCCGAGGGACCAAGTTTCCAGATCTGGAAGCCGGCAAGTGCAAACTAGCATTCTCAGTGTATCGCTCGTCCCACCCCTCCAACCCCCCCCCCCCAAAAAAAAAGCCTAGACGGCCTTCTCATCGATTACTCTGGTCACGTCAGTAAGACAGGCAGGCAGAGAGACAGGGAGACAGGCTGGGAGCTCTGCGTGTAGACAGGCAGACAAACAGGCATACAGGCAGGCTGGGAGCTCTGCGTGTAGACAGGCAGACAAACAGGCATACAGGCAGGCTGGGAGCTCTGCATGCAGACAGGCAGACAAACAGGCATACAGGCAGGCTGGGAGCTCTGGATGTACACAGGCAGACAAACAGGCATACAGGCAGGCTGGGAGCTCTGCATGTAGACAGGCAGACAAACAGACATAAAGGCAAGAGGAAGGACAGGCACATCAGCAGGCAGGTAGACAGATACGCAAACAGAGAAGCAAAGAAGACGGCAGACAGCGGGACAGCGTGCGAAAGACGGAAAAAGAGAGGTGACTGGGGCAAAAGCGTCTATATTTACATGCACGTGTGCATGTCTGCCTGCCAGGCTTCCTGCGCGCGTCATTCTGGGCTGCATATCCTGCCAACCAGAGTCGCAACGGTCAGCTAGGTTATGGGCATTAGCCCACGCAGTCACGTGGTTGTGAAGAACCGAGACAGACAACAGTAGCATTCAGGACGAAGACACCTGAGATCCGAGGGAAATGACATCTCTGCCTATCATCTCTGCAACTGCATCTCGCCACAAGCAACATACCCACGAACGCACACATATACACACTACCTTCTTAGAAACTTCTCATCTCTACATATATACATTTAAGTACACACACACACACACACACACACACGTGTAGGTAGATACAAGGAAACATGTGCTTGAAACCGGTGCTGGACACAGGATCCAAATACAACGGTGTGTAGCGGCGAAAAGTTGTCGTTAACTACAGACCTCTTCAACGAAAGAGGTACGAAAAATGAAACGCATTATATCGAGTCCTCTGTAAAGCACACATCGAAGAGAACCATAAGCATTTCTAGTGGCCTGGAACTCTGCGGCATCTCTCTTGCAAGAACACATTCTGAAACAGTACACAACACAGGTTCGATTCACTGCCAGCGGGAAGCCATTACATAAATAATGTCATAATGTTACCACCATCTCAACCCCCCCCCCAAAAAAAAACGCTTTTAGCAATGAGAATTTCGAAGCCATCCGTATACTGCTACAGTACTCGGACCTAAACAGTTACTCCTCCAAGGAATCTCGCTGAATCGTGCAGTGAGTGCATCTATTTTTTAAAAAAGCAGTAATTGACGCGCACGCGCAATGAAAACAGCACGAGAGATAAAAGACATTTCCACGAAAACTATAAGTATGGCGAACGCAACACCAATCTTGAACTGAGCGACCTTAGAAACGTCCCGTTTTAGCTTTGCCCTTCGTCTTGTGAATGTCGGCATCATGTCATGCCGCACGACAGTGGTACACAAATCTTTCTAGTCTCAAAAACACACACTGCGCGTCACAGAAAAGTTGACTGACCCTTTGTAAGGATGATGTATGTTTATACCATTCAAAGCTTAGAGCTTCACGGTCGGTTAAGCCCAGCTGTTAAATCAGATTTTTTTGGCAACGTCGGCTAGACAGTCGTCATGCATGTGACAGGTTTCAGGATTTGGCTGGCCCGGCAAAACATAAAACAAATGGTGTTTTCAAAGTTGTGTTGGGGTTTTGTTGGCAACAGGTGTTTCACACGGGCGCCTGCGGGATACGTGACAGTCAACTAACCAGTGCTTCTGAAATTTGTATTAAATAAAGGGTCAAAATGACCTTTAGGCTAAAATCTAAGGGTCAGTTTGTAAAAAGCAGGGGTCAACCCAACCAGCTTCTGGTGTTAATTTTGCCAAAAACTCTGTGCGCCACTGCGTCATTCTTGAATTTTTGTGCGTAAAACAAACTTTTCCTCCCCAGAGATTTTACCCAAAATATTTAACTATAAAAAAATCTTCGATTTAATTTTGATGAAAATAAGCTACCTCATTTATTTATTTAGGTGGACCGGAAGTAAGGAAACGAGCAGTCATACAAAGAAACAATAAGCCCAGATGATTCATTTTTTCAAAATTATAAAGCGTTCTGATTAAACTTCTGATCATATATGTTCCTGCCTCGGATACAAAATGGAAAGAAAGAAAAGGTAGAGGAATAGAAAATGGCAACAAAAAATCACCCCCCCCCCACCCTTTTTCGGTTTCTTTAACAAGAGTAACGGAAAAGTAATCAGATGTCCCTAAACTGGAAAAGTTCAAAGACCAGACTGTGACTTGAAGAAATTATTAACTGCCATGTGATGTGCGAAGCGACCTATCCAGCTTACAGGGACCTTATTGATTTCAAGCCTTTTCGAACAGGACTTCGTGACAAAATGCGGTGCAGTGCAGCCAGTGAACTGTACAGCTTCCTCCGACGGCACGTGTCAGATCTTACGCAGACGTGATGACGTCACAACCAGAGTAGAAAGTAAGGTGCGCAAGACCGGATGTTAAGTGTTGTAACGTCAAGCCAGCAACAAATGCCGTCTCAAAACGACGGTGGGAGAGGGCAACGCGGACGTGTTGGAAGAAGAGATTACGGGTAGAGAAGGGGAGTGTCAGGAGAACCTCCCCACACCCAGAGAAACTAACTGTACTGACACTGGATCCGAACACACGACCCTTGTATCGGTGGCAAGCACGAGTAGATGCGCATATGGACAAAAGCGGCAAGGTGGTCAGAAGTTACTTTCAATAACAGCTGTTTCCTGTTTAAATATATACACACAGGCGCGAATTGCACACAAACACAGGCCCACACACTCGCGCACGGTACATGCCTCCATGCATTCATCCATATAATTATATATGCATAGTCACATACCAAATCATACGTCAAAATCTGCTACTGCACCAAGAAACTTTTGAATCACGGGCGAGTCACAAAGCTACAAAAGTTAAGAAATGAAGCCGAAAATTAAAACATAAAACACAAAAAAGCCAGACTCCCCACCAGTGATATGAAATATGTCATCTCGGCAATTCTGTTCTCGTTTTGGGATAGAAATTCCCCAATATTCAAAAGCCTTAATATCGTCATATTACGAAGGGGTATGGTCAGAAATAAATTTTAAAAATTTCAATTTATTAATGACACGCTTCGTAGAAGTTAAGCACGTAGAAGAATGGAGGAACAATGAAAAAGAGATTCCAACTGTTCTGCGGTGTATATTTCAATGTCACGTGCAGTGGAGCAGAACGGCTCCAAAGACCTGTTCATGCTTAAAATAGTTAAATGAAGCATAGACATCTATACCTAGATGATGGAAAATGCCTTTAAATCTTGACATCCTCAGCCACGGCCAGGCGCGGTGAGTTAAAAATAATTGAGGTCGAACTGAGGACAGGAAAAGGTAATCACCGCAGGCAATCTTATGATCTGTGGAGCGGACTGCGTCCCGTATTTAAATTTTTAATTGTGATTTTAATTAACCTAAAAAAATTGTTGAATAATTTGACATGAAACACGCCATCCTCATAGTGCGGATCGGTGGGCTTCAACCCAAAATTTTAACATTAGTGTGCAAGATGCTGTACCCATCCAAACTTGGCATAAACCACTAGCGTACTTAAACGTTTTTTAAATGGAAGATTTTAATAAACTTAACCCAAAAATTGTTGAATAATTTCAGGATGTGAACCACACCACGCTCATCTTCATATACTGTTTCATTGATAGGCTTCAACACCAGAATTTTACAATTATTGCAAAAGATGCTGTAAAACCCTTGAACTTTTCAATTTTACGAATTTTTTGTTTTAAAAATAGCCCATTTTTGCCAAAAGTCTGATCAAAGGCAAATGGGATCTGTAGCAGGCATACATCTTGCCTCACTAAACACCACGAAGAAAACTAATATATACTTCTCCCTCTTTTAAAATGTAGTGTTACTGAGTAATAAGAACCCAAACTTTGCAAAATCAAGAAAACTGTCAAACCCGTATTGATAAGCATCTAATTTCACTGCAGTTCAATTGCAATAAACGTCAGTCAGTAAAGCACAAAAATTACGCAGATGAAAATAAAGTTTATCTCCATCATAAAGTCATTCCACCTACGAGCTTTGCTACACAGGATATTAAAATAATCTGTGCCAAAGTAGACAGCTAGCTTCCCATCAACAACGCAAAGCAGCCTTATGTGCTGACGGAAGCTGCGCGCGCATCGAACCGCCGCTGAGGACCAGCGAAGGACAGCTTCCAATCTAGGTATACACGTCTGTGAATGAAGTGACCCTGTACGTCGCACTTATTTTCAAGTGCTTATGGCAATATCTATCAAAGGGATGTTGATCAATGACTGCGGTAATCACAGATAAAGATTACAGTACACTGATGTTGATGATGAAAACCTGTTGCTCACAGGGCTGATAATACAGGAGAAAAGAAAGGAGGTGTGAGCGACTGAGGGCGGGAGACTGGTAGGCGGGTAACGTTGGGGGTATAGTGAGGAAGGAGGTGAGAAAAAGCAGACAGATGATCTCTGAACAAAACGATCGAGTCCACCCCCAACCCACCCCCACACCTACATAATAAGAACATGGGGATTATCGTCTGTCTCTATTGTCGTCGACGATGACGACAGATGATAATGATATGATGAGGATGACGACGGAAATGAAGACAAAGGGACGACGAAGACGATATGATGTCCAAGACGACGATGATGACGACGAAGACGACTACGACAAGATGACGACGATAATGACGATGGCAGACCACAACGACGACAACATGGACATTGCATGCGAAACGACCAACGCGGTAGGTTGGAGATAGAAACAATTAAATCTATTAGCCTGAACGTGATACATTTACGTGCATGTGGAACGAAAACGAGATGAAAAATGTCTTCTTACCTTAACTGGCTGCTGCTGCCGCTCAAAAAAAAAAAGTCCAAAGCTTACATAAACCGTTAACTGGCGGTTCGCTCTTACACTAGTTGTGTGACCTGTGACTCTAGATCTCTGACCCGCCCAAGGTCGATACAATAATATACCGGTGCGCGCTTTGACGACGGTGCAGAAGAGATGGGAAAAGCATAGGTCTACGTACGCTGCACATGTTATCAGGCAGGCGACTTTGGCATATCTAGCCTAGATGTAGCGGCCTGGCGCGCAGGTGACAGCAGGAAGGTAGTAATGTCACACGTCTGACAGGCGCAATAGTGGTGTAGCCCACACTGTGGTGGCAAGGTGTGGAGTGTGCGGGGAGGCGGGGAGGCGGGCAGTCGCTAAATGGAATGTGTGCGTGCATGTGCCTGTGTGTGTGCATGCATGTGCGTGTGTGTGTGTGTGCCCGAGAACGAGAGAGACAGAAAAAAATAACAAGGAGATAGAGGATGAAGAACTGGCCGCATGAACAGGCCCGTCTCTGCGTGCGTGGGAGTGGGGGAGGGGGTGCGCGCGTACGTGCACGCGGAAGGGACTATACCAGCAAGCGAACACGAGGATGTGGGTGGCGAACGACAGAAGACGGAACGGTCCAGGCATTGATCAAAGAAAGAAATACAGAAATAATGACAGAAAGAAGTGTGCGTGCAACGACATCGCCTTCACGAGTTCTGCGCCTATCAGAAATTGCTGGCCTGTAAGGGGTTTCACTAGAGTAACATCTTCGTTGAGTGAGATCCATTCACCTTTCCGCAGGAGGAAGTGCCTATCTGATTCTCCGCGAATCGCAGCACTAATGATAACGTGAAGATTAAAATCCAAACGACTGAAGAACGGGATCCCCTCTGTCGCACTACTGTGTCACTGCTGTCAGTTTAAAATAACTGACCAACCTCAAAACTTTGATAAGACCCCTCGTCAGACACAAAAACAAGTGGATCGAGGCAAAAGGTCACGAAGACGTGTCACCGACTCACCGGTTACAGGAGCTGCACTTAGTCGTGAATTTCAGATGTGGAACTGGAGTTTTGATGCGTCGAGGCTCGGGTCAGATTCGTGTGTCCAAGGTCACAAAAATGGGTGTGTCAAAAGTCACACTGGTCATGTCAGCTGTGGAGTCTCTAAAGTTTCCATGACATTTTTTCCTCTTGTAATCTGTCTCTCGTTTCTGGGCTGGGTCGCATGGGTGCTTATTTATCTCCTTACAGTGTCTAAATATCAGCGACGACGGAAAAAATTCCACTGTGTCAAACATGTCAAGGGATAATAAAAAGCTCTCTAGGAATGTAAACACCTGGACTTGCAGAGATGGATATCGTCTTTTTTTCTGTTTGGAAATGAGAAACCGTGCATCGTGCTTCAATACATTCCTGAGTGCGGCCAAAACGTCTTCACACATTATAATTTCCATTGTCAACATTCATACTGAACCATGGTGTAAAAAAAACTGTAGACGTTATAGACGTTAATAAAGGTCTTACCTATGAGTGTCACATGTGTTTGAGCTCCGTGAACCGAAGTCCTTGCAATTCCTTCAACGTCACAACACTGAAAGTCCGGAGAGGCACAAGCCTCAACCCCAGGCCCGAGCAAAAACTGAGCGAAGATTTTGTCCTCATACAGTCGACTAAACTCATGTCTCTGCAGTTATTACGCAGGTTGACCGCTCGACAATTGCTTCGCACCCGGGATGGTTATACAGGCAACAAGCCCACCTTTCAAACCCCTTTCCGGATTCCGTTGCCGGGAGATATATAAACGAAACGATAACATCAAACACCACAGGACACAGGTCTTCCCCGGGCGAAGCAACTCTCCCATCCAGACGACCGTCGAAAATATCCAGCGTTTTGCGGTTGGTTTACTCCAGGCTAGATACCATGTGTCGTGGGTGTACTGTCTGTGTGTCTGGTGGCTGGAGAGCCCCCTCCCCCAGTATATATAGTAAGCCGGAGATAAGGACGCACCTAGACGTCTGCATGTTTAGTCGGCGTTTGAAAGAAAATCACTGCTCGCGTGGAGATCACGTGTTTACGTCGAGATCAGGTTTCCGTCTCCTTACAAAACCGCGCCGTACAGTCATGGACAAATCCGTCTCGCATAGCGGATCTCGCGCATCCTGAGATTTGACGGCTTATGCGAGCCTTTGTCGCCGTCACTTTGTCCTGATGTCTGACGCTTTGCGACGTCAGGGCCAAGCTCTTTGAACTCCACAGACCGTACATATATGTACGGTCTGTGGGACTCTTCCCTGGATTTTAAAAAAATCGATTAAACGGGTAGGAAATTCAAGGTCTCTGCCTGCCTGTAACAGCGCACTAGTCCATATACTTCATCAAATCTTTAACCTACAACTTCCTCTATTATGATACTTTTCCACCCATCTGTGACTGAAGGACGATCTGTATCCCAAACTGTGTTTCGTTCATCTCTGCCTCTGTGTGTTTGTTGCGTTCATCTCTCCCTGTGTGTGTATGTTTCGTTGTTTTCACTCAGTATGTGCTTCGTCCGCGCGAAGTGTGCATGAAATGTGTTCTCGCGCGTTACAAATCCACATTTTATTTATTTATAAATCAATAATCACGGAACTGTAGATGAGTTATGTACCATTCTGACCTGATCTATGCAGGCGAATTAATAGTTCACTGTAATAGTGGCATATCCTTTCATGCATGAACTTCCAACGATCTGTAAGGCACCTCACACACATTCTCTCCCCCTCTCTCACACGCGCAGCTGGAGCTATATTCACCTCTCTGTACATTATAGTTTAACGTTGTTCTTCCCACCTTGTTGACCGCCGCTTGAAATATAAAGTCGATGATCATCCATTAATGGCTGAAACTCGTAACCAGTCAAAAGGGCTTAATCATACCTCCATCCCCCGTTCTCTGCGCGCTGTCCCGTCTATATTTATCACCGAGTGCCAAACATTGTCTTCTTTGAGAGCTGTATTTTACTTGTTACTTATCTCTGTGACATTCAACATACACCGTGAATAATGATTTACTGATAACCTCTCTGACATGAACAATTCCTTCTCTGTGCCCTGTCGCGCCAGGTTGTGGCGATTAGCATGTTCACTGCAGGACCTGCTCCATCCCCCTTCCCACCCAACACCTCCCAATCTCTAGCTGCCCCAGGAAGTTCTGTGGGAACAGCTGCACCAGTGGAGATAAAGAAATAGGTCTGTCACATCTGCCATCCACATTTAGAAGTGAGGACTTTTGACTCCTGAACAGATGCTGCACTGGTCATAGGCTAAAAAATGTAAATGTGATTTTTAAAATTTTTTGGACATCCAGTCTTTATGCCAAGACTTGCTGGGAAGCCTGCAGGCACACTTTTGGTTGGGTGGATAAAGTCTCTTCACAGTGAAACTGAGCTTTTTGTCACTAACACCATGCACGTTTTTCACATTTGGAGGAACAGGGAAGTTCCAAAATTGTCATAAGCCCAACTCAGACTACTAAGTTTTAAAATTCCCTACCCCAACAAAATTTCGAATTTGCCCAGATTGTTTTCTCCCTCTCTCTTGTATGACTGTAGCTGTAGGCAGAATAATGCTCCAACAGGCTATAGTGATTTGATGGCCCTGCAAGTGGGCTGGGGGCCGCTGGACCCCATATATTTCCCTATCCCTGATTTGGAATATGACTGATAATTTAAAATTGTCTGAGTTTAGAAAAAGGTACAAGAGACTACAGACGTATTTTGTTTGTTCATTAATTGCAGGTGCACCAGGGCACTTTGCAATGTAGATCATATATGCACATGCAATACTCCCATCCAGAGCATGGCAACAATTACACAATTAAACAGGTGATGGTGGTGAAGTTATATGCATTATGCTTAGAGATTTACAAAAGTTAAATTCTGTTCAGTTATGACTTCCAGATATATGGTGTATCTAAAAATAACCCATTAGTCTTCCAAATGAGCAAGCATTTGCAGGGTATTCAACCTACAGTGTTGCTTTATCCTGATAATCACTCATTGTTCTACTTCCACCATATCTTCAGGTTCATGTTTCATTAGGACTTTCTTTTAAATCTCAACAACTGGGATTATAAATCTTTGAAAAAGCATGCTAAAAACAGCAACAGGATCACCAGGAAGGCCCAGTAAGAGGTGACATTGCTTTGACAGGTGTGTGACACCTGAGTGATGAATTGGGTATTTAACTGAAGCCACCTGTTCTTTTTTAGCCAGCAAACTGCTGCGTTTTCACTCCAAGCAATGCATGACTGTATATGTGCTTAGCAACGAGTGGCATCAAAGATTTCATTTTTACCTATCCTTGCTTTCACAATCAGGACAGAATGGTGACAGAACAAATACAAAAATTGACTGGCAGACATAGGTGATCACTGTTTTATTTTAATCCTGTTAAGTAAAGCATGATTGTATTTACATATCTGATTGTGGGTGGACATTAAATATATATACAAACTCTAATAAATATTTGTGATATGTCTGTATTAAGCTAACAAATGCAGACGCACATGCACATGCACAGAACTCTGAACACACACATGAATACATGCTGAAAGCACGATTGCTTTCACATATATAATTGTGTGTGGACATTATATATGTACAAACCCTAATATTTGTGATATATCTGTACTAATGCTAACAAATTCAGGCACACATGCACACACACAGAAGCATGAATACACACATCAATACATGCTGAAAGCATATCAACCACAATATACATATACAGCATCACCTTATTATCTCACCAGCCCCACATTGTGATAGATTTTTCCAGCCATTTCTCCTAACAAACCCACCAGCCTCACCATTTGCCCTTGCTGCAGCTTTGTCAACTTTAAGTGAAGCTTGACAGGCGAGTTAGAAAAGATCAAAACCTATGAGACTAACGCTTCTGCAAGCTCCTCCTAGATGGAACCCAAAACAAAGGTCTATGTCCACAACAACGTAGACAGACTGGCTGGTCCTCAGGAGCCTCTCCTCGCCACCATCAAGAAAAGGAAGCTGGCATGGTTCGGCCACATGGCACGTCATAATACACTAAGACAAAGGAAAATCTGGCTTGACAACATCAAGTACATGTGATGGACAGCATCTGGCATCCCAGCTGTTGTGGACAGCAGAAGACAGACCAGGATGACGTCACTGAAGCTGCATCCCACCTTCCTCTACAACCTTCTAGGTCATGGGACTAAGCCAAAATAAATCATCTCATAAACTTATACATGTAGTTAAACCGTGGATGTTGCATGATGCCGCTGTGTGTGTATGTATATGTGTGTAAGCATGGGAGGAGGGAAGTACAGGAATGTATGCATTTATATATTTTGTCCCCCACATTCTTTCTCGTCATCAATGACAAATGAATTTTTGCAGCATTAGGAATAAGTCCCCACAAATCTACACATTAATTGCACATAAAAGGTGGTTTCTAAGCCATGATATCCTTTTGCATTAAAGTTCATTGGCCCATGGCCTGCACCATGTGGTTGTACCAGTTGTATTTTTGTCATTGATGTTTTCTGGTTAGTACTTGACCCGTGCACAGTTTATTGGGGTCAAGGACTTAGCCTGAGAGGAAGCGATGGCTGCAAGGGCAGATGAGGAAAGACACGTGCCAAAAAGTGTCCCTTTACTGCTGTGCATGTAGAACTTCTTGCAGAAAATTAGTCAACGAAATAAAGTTTCATTACATTGTTTGCCAGAAAACAATGCTATGGACAACAAGAGTAAAATGATGATGCATGGCTTTCAGAAGACAAAGCACGGCTGCCGGTGCAGTCAATATTTTATTCACAAAAAAAGGGCCAAAAAGACCACTGTTTGTCACTTTGCCATCGTCTTTTCCAAACAAGATTATAAAACAACCGTGTTGTTTCTTAATGTAGAAAATAGAATTCAACATAATAATTATTTCACTGAGCAAGCAACAAGCTTGTGTCAGATGTTGCCATAATGAAGAAGACTCGTCTTCGTATATCTCGTTGTTCAACGCAAGAGTGCTGCTTGACAATTATTACATATTTCAGCATTATGAAACAATTGCAACAGCAGAGGATAGAGAGAAATGGAAGAAGCTGGTTACCAAGTTGTCAGTGGTGCCCCAATGGTCTGTGAGGCTGTGGAACAAATGAGGACTCCACGGCTAAGCAACGGGGAGTTCAACTGATAAAAATCAGAGATACTTAGGGGAGGTAAGAACCTCAGGGAGTGAGGCTTATATTCAATTATGTAAATTAGTTTAATACCAAATGATGTACTCTTATATAACCGCAGTGGGAAAAAGCTTCATCACACTTTTCAGCCCTATTTCTGCATGAAAAATATTCATTTTGAAATCACAGACCTGCATATCCACAATCTTAGAACATTTGCAAAAATTACTAAAATTTTGTGAATGTCTGAACTGACAAGTCTATGCAGAACCTTGTTCTGTTCCACTGGCTTGCTGCTGAGCCTTAAAAATCTCCAAGTGATTAAAGTGGCAGTGACAGGTGCTTACACGCCTAACAACTGCAGAGCATAATCAATCGATCCATTAGCTGCCTGCAGAGCATTAGAAAGCATCAGGGGATCAAAATGAGGTAACATGTTCTGAAGTTCGTTAACATTACGGTCAAACTCTTCATCATGCTGAAAATCTGAGCAACCAAACGCCTGGCTGAAACTGTTTTCTGCATCTGATTCAGCCAACATCCCTCCTCTCCCAGCCTGCGTTTGAAATTCCCACTGTTCGCCTGCCCTACTCCCTCTATCTTCTCGCTCAACACTTGGGTTTTGTCTGCCATACATGTTGCTTCCATCTGCAAAGGCATCATGTCCTGTGTGATTTCCACGGACTGTTGTCGCAGTAAACTCACTTCTCTGTCTACCTGCTGTGTGCCCTACTTCAGCAGCACTAGTGCCAAATGATGTGGCAGAAACGTCTCTTTTAACCTGTGGTGTCCTCACCACTGATGACTTGACCAGGCTGGTTGGCCTGTTTTGATAGGAAGAACCAGTTTGGCCTGCTGACTGCTGATTGGAAGATTTGTTCTGAGCTTCCAGCCTGTCTAGAAAAGCCTGATTTACCCTAGGAAGAAACAGGAAGATGGAAGAACTGAGAACTGAAAGATGCTAAAATCCACAGCATCATGTTGAGAGTCATAGCAACAGAACAACATCCACTTATCAGCTTATCCATCAACATATTCTCTTAGCCCTACTTTCATCCTGTAGGCAGTAAGGTGGTATTGTTGTAAGCACTTGCCATCAAGATAGTGAGAATCATCGGCCAGGGGATCAGATCTCTACCCCACCATGCAAACTTCCTCAGTATATATATATATATCTACACCACCCGTTTACAGGGCTGGCTGCTTATCATGATATAGCCTTAGTTACTGACTCCGCACAGAACATTAACAATTTATTTTATCTTGCACACATATCTTGATCAAGCTTCATTTCTAATACATATGGGTTTAGGCTATAGCTAGATAAACCATTCTTACAACAGCTAAGCATGTATGGCTTGGATAAAGGCACAAAGCATATACTTATCCGAAGCGAATCACAAACACTAAACTGTTCAAACTTATATATGATGCAAATTCTGTCTGTAGTTCTTTAAGACATAGAAAGTCAAGGTCATTTGGGCTTTAGCACCATCCACTCACTATGCCCGATCTACTCAACAAGGCTTGATACAGGAATGATGTACTGAAGAACACCTCCAGAGTTAAGATAAGAAACTGCTTCTGCCAATTCAAATATTATAACTCATGATTACCCAGCTGTTGAACAGAACATGACTTACCTTCTCATTTCATCTTTTTTCCCTTCTTTATCACGCTGCTCATTCAACTCAGACTGAAATAAAACTAGAATACTTTAATTGTGTCTTTAGGTAATCTGAAAGAAAAACACTTAAAATTCTTTTCAAAAATGTTTTAAATATTAAGCATTACACCAACGCATTTGCTGAGTGGTGAAAAAAGTCTGTTTAATAAAGGGCTGTGCATTATCTGAACAATACAAAAAAAAAGTGATGATAATGAAGTGCAGAAGGCAGACAGCTATGATGAACAGGATGAAAAAAACAGTCATGGTGTTATCTAGAGAAAGATTTGGTATCAACCATTGTAAAAATCACACAGCTTGATTAATACAGACTGCGAGATGCAAGTTCTCCTATAACCATTATTACAAAACCCTGAGACAAAATGCGAGTCTTCTCAAAGTAAAAAAAATTAAATACAAAGTACTCAATTCCATTTCTCCAGTGTGACTGTCACAGAGGTTCTGAGTCACAGGTTAAATCTTATACCTGTCTCCTTGCAGCCTCCTTCTTCTGGGCCAACTCCAGGTCTTCAGCCTCTTTCTGCCTGGATTTTCGTTCTTGTTCTCTCAGCTGAAACAGTATAATTCTCAGTATTATTCACTACATGTACATATTAGATTTGGGGAAAACAGTAGCCCGGAAAACTACATGAATAAGATTAAACAACTTTTCCTTACTCTTTTTGAACTTTATGAAACACTGTAAGCACTAAAATATGGCATTATTTTAAAATAAGGTATTGGATTAAAATAAGGAACCATATTAAAATAAGGTATGTATCAGATTAAATTAAAATAAGGAATCAGTCTACCAAAGCTCGCTATCAGGCTTAAATAAGATACCAGATTAACACAAGGTGTCATCTTAAATTAAGGCATCAGATTAAAAATACGATCGGATTAAAAGGTGTCAGATTATCACACCTGACTGATGGCTGCTGAAAATGAAACGCTAGAGATTACTATTGCAATCACGCAAGTCACAAATTTGTTGACAAAGTTAGATACATTTACCTGATTAAAACAAGGTATCAGATTACAGTAAGTTATTAGATTAAAAGAAGGCAGCAGAAATGCCAGATGAAAATAAGGTAGAAGAATTAAAACAGGGTGGTGGATTAAAACAATGTATCAGATAAAAATAAGAAAAGATTAAAACAAGGCTTCAGATTAAACTAAAATACCAGATGAAGATAAGGTAACAGATTAAAATAAGGTAGAAGAATAAAAACAACGCATCAGACTACAATTAGGTAAGAACTTAAAACAAGGCACTAAATTAAAACAAGACACCAGATTTAAATAAAGGACCTTAGAGCTACTCACCAGTCGGTTAGTTTTGTTAAGGCCCTGCTGCATCATCATCTGTTGCTGCCGTGCATCCCACTCTGTCTCTCTACCCCCTACACATTTTTTATCAAGCTGTTCACTCAACATATGGTACAATAACATATATTGTCAGGCAAATCAAACGTTAACTAAACTTTGCTCAACACAGTTACTTCCAAAATAAAATTTTTATGGAAAGAAAAGTATTTTTCTTGTCAGATAGTTAAACCTTTTAACTGCAGAGTAACTAAGTTTTTGCTTTCCAAAACCAATCCTGGCTAGTTTCTAATATCAAATTACTCCTTCAAATGTTCAAATGACTCGATCCTTACCAACAGTCCCAACATAGGAAACGCTAGTGACTTTGTTTCTTTGCTTGTACTCCTCGTACTGACGGGTTTCTCTTGCTGCCTCTGTTACCAAACAAAACATAAAATAGAGCCATAGTAAAAAAGTGCTCCTATCAACTTTTTAATTTTTAACATCTTTCATTTTAACAGAAAAATTTGAACCATTACAACTGTGAAAATAACAGGGGTCACAAAAATGTTGAATGAATCTGCACATCTACCCATCAAATATAATATGGTCTCATATTTGCTTAAATCTGTTTTATCTACTTAGTTTCAAAATATTATTTCATGCTATGCAAACAAAAAGCAAAGAACCAACATAGCAACATTTTAGCAAGTCTTATAAAAACACTCAAATTCGTACTGTTAAACAATTTCTTTTATACCCCCCCCCCCCCAACCAAAAAAAAAAGGAAAATAAAAAATTGACTTACTCTCCTTTATCTGCTGACGTTTCTTTTCATTTGGACTGATCATTGTATAACCTCCTGCACTAAAAGATTAAAGTGCAAAGTCAAACACAAATACACACATTTTTTAGTTTAGAAAAAATATATAGTCTTAATAAGTAATAAAATATCCGCAAATACTACAAGCATTCCTTATTATCATTTCCCTGTTTTTTTCCATCACTAATATTTATTCCCGAAATAGGTATTTAGGGTTTTGAATTGAAGTACTCTCTTGAGACTGCTTTTCCCTGAACTCATAAAATTTAACAATAGAACAGTGTGCTTAAATAATGAATGATTCTCTGAAAACTTCATTTTTAAACTCTGGATATTTCTCAAAGAAAATAACATGTGAATGGATGCTGATAGGTCAAAAGGGACAGCTGAGATTGTGAAAAACATGAGAGAAAATGTTTAAGACCTAAGAAAAAACCCAGCCATAGTCTCACACTTGGAAGAACAACAAAATGTCATTGGTCGAAAGGCTCTGTGGATATCAAAACATTTGATAGCAGGGAATGTTCGAGTGCTTGTCATGGTATCGTCACATAAAAACAAGACTGTTAAAACTAACTAGCGTTCTGACTACAAGTGTGGACCATTCTGCACTTACTACACAGATCTCTGTTCCAGTGAGTTGCCTTGTGGTGCTTCCGTCCCCTCGTTATATGCCATGTCCTGAGGATCTTGAAATTGGTGACCCTGGTAAGGATTCATGTCTACTCTTCCTGGAAGCATAAGAGTACAAAAGGGGCATGGAGTCTAATACTCTCTCAAAGTCTGAGCATGAAATTTGACAGATGTAGAAAGTAAAGCCATCTGGGCTATCAGTTATTTTCTCATATGCTGTCCCCAACACATTGGGTGGCAACTTGAACTTTGTCAACAAATTTGTGACTTGCGTGATTGCAATAGTAATCTCTAGCGTTTCATTTTCAGCAGCCATCAGTCCCGTGTGATAATTTTCTAGTGAATGACTTATTATCACCAGGTTTGCCTAAACTATTGCATACACTGTTATGTGCTGATAAAATCGTTTTTAATTGTATGCAGATGAATCCCCATATACATGGCACTAGCTACACTGCTTATTCTAGTAAGCAGTTACACTACTTTATACAGTTGTTTAAGCTACACAAAATTTCGATATGAAGCATAGAATTACTAATTAGACTAAGCACAATATATATCGTTAGAAGTAGATATAACGGAAGAGGGACTAATTAGCCTTCTACTTTCAGTTTCAATTTAACCTGAAACAGCGACAGATCGATATGCCAACTTGTAATTAAATTATATTACAATCACACACACATCCCACCTCGTACCCCCGCACCAGCAATTCCACGACCACGGTTTGTAAATTCTGTTGGTCTTCTTTCCATCGTCTTCCCCCGAGCTGTTCCAGGTTCGAATCTCGTTGGAGTCTGAGCACCTCCACGCACCTGCCCTCTTCCTCTGCTTCTCTCGATCTGGGCTGTGGCTGCAGCGCGCTGTGCTAATGTACGGCTCATTTTCTTCGATTTCCAACTTTCTGTTTCGATTGCGGGTTATGAGGATCTCTCGAGTGTTCCCCTACCTGCGGGAGTCGCAGCTGCGATCTTTGCGTTTCTCTTTCTCTTTTATTAAACTAAATAATTAATCAGTAAGTCTTATACGAGTCTCGTGTAGTTTATAAATACATAAGTATTACTAATATTAGGATTATCATTTTTTCTGAGGATTTATCAAGACAACTGAAATCATACTCAACGAGTAGATTTATTTATATCGGCTGTATAACGCCCATGTCTATATTTATACTATGGGGCTACTCAATCTTGAAGAGTATATATACGTACTGTGAACAGTTATTTCGTATTTGCAACAATTAGATTTTTAAGTCGGAAGGTTACACAAAACTATTTTTAACTGTCTCCAAATTAAACGAACTTGGTTAAGCTCACAATAGGAGCTCAACAACACGAATGTCTATGTTTACGCCTACGGTCTATGGTTACGCTGCGTTGTTCACGGCGTAGACGTTGAAGACTGACGTCACTCACAGATTTCCCGTCGTCCTTAGCGTGCACGAGCAGACGACGAAAAGGGTCCCGCTAACATGGATTCTCTAATGCTGGACCAGTGTATCCGCAGATGGTTCAACACAAAAAATGAAGACACTAAACACGGGAGAGATAACTTTCGAGTACCAGGATTGAAACCAAGGAAACCATATAAAGAATATCGTTATCATTTTTCATCAGTTTGGTTTCGGAGTACAGTCATGGATCACCGATTTAATGTTGCCGCATTTGGACATGCTGCAACTGCTAGAGAGATCATTCTCACGCGCATCAGGTCCAAGATCAACGGCTTTAGCTATAAGCCGCACAGGTCAGTCAGAAGTCAAAAAAGGCTTTGACTACATACTTCAGAGAAATTTCTTTTGCTCATGCAGTCTTGGACAAGACGACATGGCGCTGCCATTTCTTCCTGGTAATTCGTTCAACAACAATGTGAGCAAATAACAAATAACTTTCACATCTGTTTTCACATTTTTGTTTACTTACATCGTGCAACGCGTTCAGTGCGATTGACCATTAAATACACACACACCACCACCACCACCATGGTTCATGCAGTAGAATTCATTTGCTTGCAATGTATAATCCTATTCTTTAGAGGGGTGGGTGAAAGGGTGCACCAAATCCATACAAAGCTGTTTCAGTCAGTGCTGTTCTGTAAACTGATTAGAGCCAAATCAGATATAGGGTATTTTTTGAAAGCTGTGCATGAAAAAAATATGATGCCTGTTGGGAATGGGACAGAAATGGCAGTATCTGTTGATCTGTTCTGCATGATATTCTAGCACTTGTAGCAAGGCAGAACCCAGTTACCAGTATATAATGAGTTAACTTGTATTTTCTGCAGCTGAATTATACTGGATCAGGGGATAATAAATGTTACTGGCTCAAAGTTGTACACATAGAAACAAACTCTAAAAAAAAGGCATAAATCTTCTGGACATGGTATAAGTGAAAGGTATAATATGTGTTCTGTGGAATGAAGTGTCTAAACATTATTTAATTACTGCTTTTCAATATGCATGTAAAATAATTACATGCCATCTCAACACCACAGCTTGGTAAAACAAAATACCACAAACCCCATCACTTTGACATCTACTGCCATGATAATCACTTGTGTGTGGGGGATCCAAAGCCTGGCATTGGGGGTGAGCCTAGATTAGGCCAGAAACTCCCACCAGCCTACTCCAAATTTCCTAAAGGTGAAGGCTCCAATTTGCCTGCCTGGGTTGCATTTGATCGCCAGGTAAGCCAATGAATAGGTTATTTGTTTTTAGTATTCAAGAATTTTTGCTTTTGAAATACATTTGTACACTTTTAGCAAACACCATAAAAGAAGATTATACAGGAATTCGAAATGATCCCAGCATAGTAGTCCAACTTGTACTGTTGTACTTTACAGCACTTTGGACTGTGTCACATTAACTATAGCTCATTTTCTATGCTTCTAAGAGAATTTTGTGCTCATAGAATTTTTGCCATGCTTTCCTTATAATTATTAATCTATATTTTTGTATTATTAATACTATTAAATGCAGAGTGAATGTAGATGTATATCTAGTGCTGTAGTAGAGAGGGAGAATGGATCTTCAAGGAAGACAAAATAGTTTCTTTCACCCTTTTACAAGAGACTCTCTTTGAAAAGTGAAAGCAGAATACTGCACATTAAGCTTATGGGCATGCCCCCTAAAACTAAAACTGAACATGTACTTGGAACATTTCTGCGTGCAAAGATTGTTAAATGAGAGCAAGGTCAGGTGTGTAGCACATTTATAAATGGAATATGCGAGTAAGTTTATGGAGAACATTATACTTATTCATGATGGTGGGTGAGAAATTATGGGGAACAAAGGATGGTGTGTTTTCCCAGGTGTTACTAGGTGTAGATTGCTGCCAGATTGTGGTGCAGATTGTAGTTGAGGTTTGTGATCATTTCAGCCAGTAGGAGCTGTTTTCCCTGTGGGAATTCCAAGTTTCTATCATGACAATGGCAAGATAACTTCACTGCCCCTCATTAAAGGAATCTGCAGTAGAAGACAAATAAATGTCTATACTGCACCATGTGTTCATACAATTTTTTGTTGGCAGGTACTTTCTTTTGACGCTTATTACCAAGTGGCAATTGTTGAGAGACCTGAGCAGTATCGTGTGGCAAAATCCAAAATTTACTTTTACCTCGAGGATGACTCTATTCAGGTGGTAGAGAACAGAATTAAGGACACTGGTCTTCCGCAGGGTAGGCTTAAAAAATTTATTGATCATGACTTAGATAACAGATACTTAGCTATAAAAATGTTGAATTAAAACCATCTCACCTAAACATAAAAAAATTATTTAAGAAAGGTAATATGTTGCATCACTTATTATACATGATTGTATTTGTATGCTTATTAACAATGATAAGAAATAATACAAAGTAGCATTTTTACAAATATCGGATGTTGGATGCTGGATGCTAAAAATGCTGGCAAACATAATGCACAAAAAGATTCACTTTTGCATTTGTATACATGGGTAGCATATTGACAAGAAGGCAAACATTCACAGATATCAGAGCAGATTTCTTTCTTGTTTGTATCTAAGCATTGGCTTACATAAAATTTGTAAGAGGTAGTCATTACAATCCAGGTACAATCATCCGGAGACATCGAATTCCTAAACCAAGACCAAATGATGATAAATTCTTCACTGTGGACGATTTCAATGTAGGAGCAGAGGTGGAGTTGCATGGTAAAGTGTTCAAGATTGTTGACTGTGATGAATTCACTCGCAATTTTCTGCAAAAGCTTGGAGTCAGGGTTCCAGTGTCTGAGCGCATTCCAGACGATCCTTTTATAAAGGATCGCAAAGCTGTAAGCATTTGATATATATATATTTGGACATGCTAGATGATAGATGATAAATACACATAGATGCCAACCACCCAAAATAGAAAACAAGAACTTGTCTAGAATATTTGTCAGAGATGCTTTTGCATATAGATGCATGCAGATACAAAATATTCCTACTCTTCATGTAGTGGCAGAAACAATAACAACAACAAACCCCCATGGGAAAATTCCTCACCCTCGAAAAAAAAATTCTCATCTACTAAATGGTAAAATTTTGACTGGGAACTTCTTTCCTAGTAATTCAAAGGTTAAAGAAGAAAACTGCATGGTTTCTACCACCACACTTTAGCACTATGCAATCCGTGGTCAGCTTTTCAAAATCCAGATAAAATGAGATTTGACCAGCATTGCAAGCAAACAGTGAAGTAAAACAGAAAAGATTCTTTTGAAATCAGAATGCTTGGCAGTGCTGAGTAAAAATTTATTACAACACTGATTCATACTATATGTATGTTCATCTTGTATATGTTCATGCATGTTCTTATTCGTTCTTGTCAATAATTACTAAAACCACTTTGCTAAAAATATATAGTATTCATAGAGCTCCAAGCAGTTTGTGTATTTTGCATATCTTATCCATAGACCCTGGATTCCAGTCTCAATCCATACCGTCCATGTGAAAAGTACGACGTACTCAAGCAATTCCTGGACCATGACCGCCATGTCCTGCGATTCTACTGCTTGTGGGACGACACAGAGAGTCTGTATGGGGAAATGCATCAGCTGATCCTGCACTACTACCTGGCTGATGATACCATTGATTTGAGAGAGGTTGGTGCAAAATGCAAACTTTAGAAAGTGTTTACAGACTGCATTGTAATGTTAAGATTTTTAAATATGTTTCTTACCATGAGGTTCCAAAACAGCATGAGTGATATACAAGTAATGGAGCTAAAGTATGCAGAGTAAAGCTGCTTGGCACAGATTGACCTTGAACTCTGTCAGGCATGCACAGTAAGTTATAGCGTTCTAGCTCGCATCAATTTTTGTTATACCGGTGCTTGAAAGGAAAACGTGTAGAGTGTGGTCGTCGCATTGACCATGGCAGAGAACACTGAGTAGAGAATCTGCATAAAAATTTGCAAAAAGCTTGGTGATACCTTTTGCAGAGACCTATGCAAAATTGCAGAGAGTGTATGGAGAGGAGTGTATGAGCCGGACACAAGTGTACGCATGGTTCAAATGTCTACAAGTTGGTGACAAAATGTCGAAGCAGTGTGAAGACACTGTTGACAGTTTTCTTCGACTACAAGGGGATTGTTCATCATGAGTATGGTTCGCTTGGTCAGGCAGTAAACAAGGAGTACTTCCATGACATTCTGCAGCGTTTGCAGGATTCTGTTTGTCAGAAAAAGCCAAAATTGAATACATCTGGTGAGTAGCAACTCCACCATGACAACCCACCTGGCCATTCATCGCAGCATGTGCAGCAGTTTTTGGCCAAGAACAGCATTCCCCAGGTCCAACAGCCATCATATTTCCCAGATCTCACCCCTTGTGACATTTTCCTTTTTCCAAAAATCAGATTCCATTTGAAAGGAAAAAGATTTCAAGACATGGAGGAAATCCAAGAGAACGCAACAAGGTAGCTGAACGCTGTCCCAGAAAAGGAGTTCCAGGAATGCTTCCAGAAACAATGCCGGATAAAGTGTGTGACTTCAGAAGGGGACTACTTCAAAGGAGGTTACAAGCTGAATTGCTATGTGAATCAGTCTTCTCTAGAGATCGTCTGTATGCTTAAGAATTGTTTTGAAAACCTCTCGATGGAATTGAAAGAAAGTTTTATTGTGGCCAGTTGCAACTGCTGTGTAGCGTTGTTTTTGTTTAACTTAATCGGACCGTGTGAGACTGGCCTGACAACCATCTCCAGCCCCACCTTCACTCAGCAGGAAGGTAGGTTAACATAACCCAGGAGGGTCCCACAAGCTGCCGGTACGCATGCTCACTGTACAACAGAAACATCACCACCACCACAATAATATCGACAAGAGTATGGGCAAAGAGAGTCATCTTTTTATAGTACCAGTCCTGATATTTTTTTATGAGACCTCGTAGCTTATCATTATTTCAGCATATTACCAGCAAACCTGATGCTATACTGATAGCTTGCAAGTTGTGACACTGGTTGAAAATTATGTGATGACAATTTAACAGCACAATAGTTATTGAAGTGTGTCTTTAACAAAACAGTTAATGACTGATTTTTTTAAAAAAACAAATTTTAGTTGTCTTTCTTACTTTTAATTGAGTGCTTCCAGCTTTAGGCCATTATACCCAGTGCAACTCTACTGTCTTTTTTTTTTTAATCTAATGCTGGACAGTACTCCTTTAATCTGTGATGGACATTGAAGCATGTCCAAGTAGCCTGTCATTTTTCTTGCTTTTTCCATTTTCTTTAACTTGTACCCATGCAAAGGCTTCTGCTGTATATACTTCTGTCTTGATATACACAGATATACTTTTCTTGTGAAGGTGCATCCCGCTAATTGTGGACGTGATGGAAGAGGATTTCTGAAGCGAATGCGGGTACCAAGAATGATGACTCCCGTTCCGCTTGCAGGGGCTATGACTCGAAGAACTGTCCTCAACGTCCTTGGGACCATTTCCTGTGATGCTTACTACATCCTAGACAACCTGAGAGTAAGAGAAAGATGGGGGGTGGGGGGAAGGCATTAGCACAATGTAGACCCTGATATCCAAGTTAACAGAGTACTTCAGACTTCATCTTGTTTTTCCATACATTTCAACCTTTTTCAGGTTGCCTGGCAAATTTCCCTTATAGAAAACCTGAGTTTTCTGGTATCAAACTTATAAAACCTATAAAGGTGGTAACAATAAAATACATTAGCACTGCACAGCATTATCATATCAGGGTTCATATTGCTTCCAGTGTAGAGTTTAAGATGCAAAATGGTTCCACATAAGCAAATTTAAATTGATTAAAATAAATTGGGTTAACTAATCCTGTATCACTAAAACTGATAATAATTATGAAATCTAATGTTAGTAGCAAGATGTAAGCTACTCACTAAGCCACAGGTTGTGTGAAAAACTACAATTACAATGCTTCTATGTTCTCGATTAGTCTTTATCAAGTTCAACAGAAAGTTCAGAAAATGTATTCAGGTCACACAGAACTAAAATTTATTTAAATTTGCCATTTAATTTGATTTTAAGTTAATAGTGGGTGATAACTGTGCATTTTGAGGCGGAAGCTATGTGAGTGAAGAAATGTGTTTATAGAGCTAACACCTGTGAAGTGGTTTCCCAAACAGCATCTTCAAGATCGAACACCACATAGTAAAATCTGTTTATGTTCTTGATTGTGTACGTGGTGGCAGCTTTGGCCTTTGACTTATCTCTGCTGATAGCATGATATTAAAATAAGCCGAGTTACAGTTAATCTTTACAGTTTGTTTGTAAAAAATACAGTAAATGCATCTGGAGCTATGTTCTTTGTGAAGTTTATGTGAATGTTGGTGTATATTAATACAAGCACTACTTTCACAATCTGTAGTGTCTTTGTGCACTTATACTTTAAACTCTTCAGAATTTTTCTAACTGGGAACATCATTTTCACTAGCTTTGTGAAATGCTCAGCACCCAATGGTGGCAGATTGTGTTCTCCCCAAAACTGCCAAAACAAGACTTCTGACACTTTCACACTACTGTCAAAAGGCATAATGTTTTATGCACATTTAATGCTTTAAAGGTTCAGAACCATATCGACATTGTTTTTGCGTGACTTTGTGTTGAAGTGCATACACAGGTCATACACACCAGAAGCATGTACTTTTATGGGCAATGGGCATAGTCCTTACCTTTGCTGGACTCCTTGATAAACCTTCCTTACCAAACGGTGCCTTCTTTTCTTTTAGATATTTTCCAGTACCACTTCTTGCTGTTTTGTGTGGTGGAGTTTTGTTGGATCAATTATTGAACTTAGTGCTCAGTTCCCATCTCAGAAATAGTGACATAACTGTTACCAACAGGCAGATGGGTATGATTTGAAAACTATGTGTAGACAGCCCAATTCAGAAGCTTGGTTATGTGCGAGGATTGTTCAGAACACATTCTTTTTATATTTTGCCATACAAAGAAATGTTTGTCATATAGAAAGCTGTATAGAATATAGAATATAGCTGTACAGACCCAAAAGAGTGAAGTTCCCATACAGCTATACAGGCAGACTATAAATATAGGTTGACATTGTAACCCCCTCGGGATTACTAGATTTATTTCCCCTTGCGGTTTCTCTAGCTTGGGGAGGTGCTGGTTTAGTAGATGAAAATGTAGTTCCACAGACAGGGGTTTATCTGTCTGTGGACCATGTCTCTTTTAATAAAAAGAAACCCCCTAGAATCTCTAGAGGAGATGTCTAATTGATTGTATGGCCAAAGAGAGAGGCAGAGTTCTGGGAAGTCCAAATAAGATTCCCCGGACGGCCGACATACGCTATTGCGCTGTAGCGCTTAATGATTCAGAACAGCCGTGCCCGCGGGAACTCTGTCTCTCGGTCTTTCTGCGTGCAAACGTCAGAGGGGGAAGACGCTTCCACTGTTCGCCGTGTGTCTGGTTGTACCAGGCCACGTTTTTCCCTTTTTTCCTTTGTTTTCCTTTTCTCCTTTTGTTCCCTTCCTTTTATCTTCCTTTTCCCTCCCCGTTGCCGCAATTTCCTCTCCTTTCCTATTTCATCGTTCCTATCTTCCTTTCACCTTTTTACCCGTCATTTCTTCTATCTTTATCCTTATTCCGGGGTTTTAGATAGGAGAATAAACGTTACTGATTATACTTATTTGTTTCTGTATTCTTTTTATCAAGGATAGAATCTGTGTGTGTGAAGCGCTAGCCTCTGCCCGAACCATAAATTCTTTTGTAACTTCCAACGGTGCACACTGGTGATTTTGGTCTCTGCCATTTGTTGCCCCGTGTGTGCCGGTTACAACATGTATGTTTTTCCTGCCCCTC
This sequence comes from Lanistes nyassanus, assembly GCA_004794575.1. Taxonomy (NCBI): domain Eukaryota; kingdom Metazoa; phylum Mollusca; class Gastropoda; order Architaenioglossa; family Ampullariidae; genus Lanistes; species Lanistes nyassanus. The sequence goes on from SMGT01003173.1 coordinate 93,312, forward strand.
TGAAGCAGCACTTTTAGAAGTGAAGATTAGTCTTGTGTACTTTCTCCATAATAAAAATTACTAGAGATGGTGCAGTGAGAGTGTTCCTTGCCAGATGTGTGACACTGCTAGTTCAGCAGCAGTAGCAGCTGATATTTTCAACATGTCTTACTGCTTAAAATAGTCTGCACAAAACATTACCAACATAAGCAGCATTCTTTCTGTTTATTTTTCAGCTTAATTCTGACAAGACAGTGTACATTAAGGACACAGATCTGACTGTAGGTTCGGTGATCAACATATTGGGGCGCAAGATTGTTCTCTGTGACTGCGATGAATTCACGAAGGAATATTATCGGATCAAGCATGGCATCAGTAAGTTTCACCCTTACAGCAGTACTCTGAACACTGAACTTGGCAAGAATTAAGCCAGCAAAATCTATTCAAAATAACCTGTGGGTTGTCATCAAAAAAAGTCTTGAAAAACATGGAGTTAAGAAGTCTTTAACCTGACTGCAAATTGCATAGTATGTGTAAAATTTCTAGCTTAATGTGCATGTTGCTTAACAGTTCTATGATCAACACAAAATGGTAAGCTTCCATTATGAATCTGGACACCTTAAATATTTTTTTTCTGTTAACACTATCATACAACTCATAGCAAGACATTTGCAATACAACTTTAAGTATTCCACATATAATATATGTCCACATTTGCTTTAGTTATTACATGTATTTTCTACTTGGCAACAGACAAAGTTTATTTCATTAAAAGAATGAATTATTTATAGAAAGGTTAATCTTTCTCAGTTTGGTTCATAATCTTCCATCTGTGGATTACATACCACCTTTGAGTCAATGAGGATGTTTTCCATTTGGACTCTACAGAAAGTGGAGACACTACCCTGTGGCCCACATAATTCTATGTGGTTTTAAAAAGTAGAATGTTTACTGCTACAGAGTTAAAAATGATTTACATTGTCAAATTAGAAAAATAGTCCATGTGTAGTATATTAAAGGAGCATCTACTTTTTTCCCAAACTCAGTGTTTTACTAATTTAGTATACAAAGTGCAGATTGTACTTTGCCATTGCAGACTAAATAATTTGCAATAAGCTGCTAAATTTTTTTGAAGTGTTCAGGCTAAACAGTAATCTAGTGACTGAGACCTTTTCTTAACCAGATGAATCTGCACTTTCATTTGACAAAAGTGCCCATGTTCAGAGAACTACGATGCACATTGGTCTGGTTAAGAAAGGTATAGGGAAATGTGCTTCACCATATCTTCCTACTGACCTCAGGTCTTGTGCTTCTGTTCCAGCTGAATTTACCCCTCTTAAGATCCAAGAAGAACAGGGTGCAGTTCCAGAAAGGAAGCTGCCTCCATACAATGGCTTTGGGCGTGAAGAGAACACCATATACCACTGCAGGGGCAGGGTTGAGTACAGAGAACCCATACACAACATTATCCAACACATGGAGCTAGACAGATGTGGCTTTGAAAGCCACGTCCTGAGGTTTCTTGCTCGCTTTGAGTCTCCCAAGATGGTTGACAAAAACCGGCTCTTCATCATCTCATACTATCTTTGTGATGACACAATCTCAGTCTTCGAGCCGCCTGTAAGAAATTCTGGTAAGTGTTGTGGTACTAATAATCCAAGTACCCTGCTCACCACCTGAAAGCAGCTCAATTACAACTAATATCCTGGAGGGAGGGAGTGGGGGGAAGGGGGCTGCTATGTATGAACTTGTCCTATCACCATAGTCAGGAACTCTACAGAAACGACTAGGTCTGTTTTTATCTACTCCTCATGCAGTTCATGCATAACCCTGATTGCCCCACCAGTAATAGGCAAGTTACAGGTCCAGTCTTATTTGAATTCAGCCTGATGAGCTCAGCATTAGATATGAAAAGCAGTAGATTCCTGCTATAAGTATTACACTGTATTACATTTTTATCCAAATGGTGTGCATAAACATTATTAAATTGTTCCTTTGCCCTGAAGTGAGCTGGCTCAGAATTGACGAATGTTAAAAGAATAAAGCAACAGACTGTTTAATGAATTTAAAACAAGGGAAATGGACCAAGCTAAAACATGACAAAGACAATCTACATGTTTTGGGGCACTACCCCTTCATCAGGACGACACAAAAACGATGAAAAAACGACAACAACGAAAACAGAAGAAAAAGACTTGGTTTCAGTAGATGTGGCGCATGGGCTGGACAGCAGGAAAATGACTAAGGGACAGTGAGTAAGAAAGGTTAAAAAGAGGGCCAGCCAGTTGCCAGGTGGGTAGGAAAGGGTAGGGAAGGGTGGGGGTGGAGAGGAGGCAGGGTGGAGAGAGAAGCGCGGGTAAGGGGGTGTCAGTGTGGGAGAGAAGGAGGTGAGAGAAAAGAAGTAAGAGAGAGAGAGAGGAGGGGTAAAGAGAAGAGGGAGGTGGAGGGTCAGTGTTTGAGGTTGAGACCTGTGGGTGCCATGGTACCAAAATGGGTAATGAAGTAGGATTCCATATTCTTACGGTCAATGGAATCGCCCTTCATTTTCCAAATACCACAGACCCTGATGTTGTCGGCTGTGTGTGGGGTGTGTGCTGAAGTGATGTGCAACTGGTGTGTTTCTGCGGTGTTTAGTGTCAGCTAGATGTTCTGTGAAGCGGGTGTTGAGTGTGCGTTCTCGGTGAAGTGGCCTCGATGACAAAAGTGGTGTTGGGTGTGTGGAGTGTTGTGTTGGTGTTCAGGTAGGGGCAAGTGTGGCAACGGGGGACATTGCATGGGGTGGAGCCACAGGATGGGGGGAGGGTAGTGGTGGCTTTAAGTTTGGAATGTACTAGAAGATCTCGCAGGTTCTTATCCCTGCGAGATGCTAGGAGGGGGTTTTGTTTGAAGAGGTGGGTTTGGATTTAGACAGTATGTGGCAGTTAGAGAGGAGGATTCTACGTACTGGAAGGTTGTGAGGGTGGTGCGTCAAGACGGCGATCGGCCGAGGTTCCGTGTGTCTGGAGTGGTGGGAAGGTTGGAGGGTGAGTGCGCGTGGTGTAGCGGCAGCTTTCTGTTTAGCAGAGTGTAGAAGGTTGGGAGGATAGTTGCGGGCGAGGAAAAAGTCTACCATTCTATCAGATTGTTCGAGGAAGTCTGTATCATTGGAGCATAATCTGCGGAGTCTTAGGAACTGGGAGTAGGGTATGCTGTGCAGGGTGGAGGGTGGGTGAGATGAGTGGAAATCCAGGTAGGAGTGTGAGTCTGTAGGCTTGTAATGGATGGTGGTTGCTAGGTGGCCGTTCTGCAAGGTTATGTTGATGTTGAGGAATGTAACAGAGGTGCATGAAATGGTGTAGGTGTATTGAATGGAGGGGTGGAAGTGTTGTATGTACTGTATGTACTGCAATAACTGTGGCTTCGGGAGGGAAGTGGTGCCGAGACCGTCATCATTGTAGCGTCTGTACAGTTCGGGGGTGGGGCCCGTATAGCTGTTGCGGATGTTATGTTCGAGCCAACCCATGAAGAGGCAAGCATAACTAGGGCCCATTTTGGTGCCCATGGCCACGCCGCTAATTTGACTAATAACTCCAACAAAGATACTGGCAGCGCTCACACATAGCCATATGCAGACGCCTGTGCCCAAGGGAGCTTACCGTACCCAAACACGTAGCAAAGAGAGGGCCGAAAGAAAGGAACTTGGCAGATCCTCAAAAAGATCTGCCATCCCTTTCTTTATAACGGCGCTGTTCTTCACACAGCTAACCCTCGGTGCACAACGTGTGCATACAGAGAATCCATGTTAATGAAGTCAACCCGCTCACTAAGCATGTGTTGACAACTAGGATTCAAAGACGAACACAACATAGGACAAATACATGAAATCCTCAAGGTGCAAATTATAATTAATAAAGAACAAATGAGGACAGAGCGTTTAAATTATCGAAAGATAACTCCAGCAAAGATACTGGCAGCGCTCACAGCGTGTTTGGGTACGGTAAGCTCGCTTGGGCACAGGCGTCTGCATATGGCTATGTGTGAGCACTGCCAGTATCTTTGTTGGAGTTATCTTTCGATAATTTAAGCGCTCTGTCCTCATTTGTTCTTTATTAATGCTAATTTGACTATTTAATGATGTACACTTTCAGAATGTGTTCTAAAAGCCCTTACTAAAACATATTTTAAGAGGACTTTTGTGAAGATGAGTTTCAGTGGCATGGGAACATAAACATGAAGACAACCTTTCAGCAGGATGTGAACATACAATTGTAAATGGCTTTCAACAGTATGTAAACAAAACATGAAGATGACTTTCAGTATCATCTGAATATGCCCTGGGTCTTGGAGTGGGTAGATGGGTGGGCAGCATTTGCACTGTCATTGGCATATTTTTGTGCCATGTGTTCATTCTTGATTTAGGCATTCTGAAATGAAATGGACATAAAATGTAAAGTCAGTATAAGGATAACTTTTAGAAAACACTGACATGAACTGAAGTTTTAAGGTTAAACCTCAACCTGATGTTACATTGTTGGGTGGATGTCTTTCTCAGGGTTTGCTGGCGGCAAGTTCCTCGACAGATGTCGGATAAAGAAGCCCAACCAGCCTCGATTTGATGTGAAACTTCCTGACTATTTTTGTCCTCAAGACCTGTATGTTGGCGCCACTCTCGATTTCAACAAACACAAGTTTATTATCATTGATGCTGATGAATATACCTTGAAATACATGGAGGAAAACACAGAACAGGTTAGTGAGAGGTGTGCTGACTTGGGGAGAAAATGTTGGAGTAGTTCATTAAAACGTCCCTTGGGACTTGAAAGTTTGTAAGTTTTCTTTTATATGATAGCTTCTCACCATGTAGGTTTATCTGTGTTAAGATGGTTTTATGTTCTGTTTCAGAGTATGAGAAGTTGTGAGTAGTTGTGTACTGAGAGGTCTTGGGGATCCTTAAATGTAGATGTAACCATTTTTGTATGACTTATTTATTTTCCTTCAACTTCTTCATTCTCAAATTAAAATCAAGTTACAGCTTGCTCTAGATAGTGGGAAAATGCACATCATATGTAAGTGAGAGCAGCGAGAGAGATTGTTATCACAGGGTGTTACACTGATTCTTAATATGAACATTATGATCTTGAAAGTTACCACATTTTAAAAGATCAGCTTATGAGAAATGGAAAACACTTTGAATTTCAGAAATTGAAGCTTGTTGGTATTTTTTAAAAATTTTTACAACTTTACTTTTAGGGCCCTTTCATTACAGTGAATAAAAAGTGATCACAAGGTACAGGATAGAAGCAATCGAGATAATTTAAAGAAATAGAATATAACAATCTTGTATACCATAAAAATGTATTAGTAACAAAACTACTGTAAGTTCATTTCAATCAGGAAAGATAAGATTTAAAAAATATCCAGTTTATTCAGGAATTATCAGAACTGTTGACTGTTGCGTGTGGGAGACCATCGTAAAAAGAAAAGCATGACACATATGTGATGAATGGGTTTTTGTTTTCATTGATAAAGGACAAATATAAAAGACCATAGTTTTCCATTACTTTTTGACCTAAATCTGTAATTTACTGGGTTTCACTTACCCTTTGTTAATATCATGCTTGTTCATCTACAGGTATGTATAGTGAATATCACATAGCCTATAGGTTTGTATGTCTGTTTTAATAATTGGCTTTCATAGTTTCAGCCAGCTAATAGTTCTTTTGCTTGTAATGTGTGGGTTTAAAATTTGGCCTTGTGAGGAAGATATTTTTTCCCCCAATTAGAGTTGTTTCCATGATTTGATCTATGCTTGATATGGTTGGAAAATTAGGGAAAGACTGATAAGGACCAGAAGTTCACCTTTGAGTATTGCTGAGCATAGAAGTAAAATACATGCATGTCTTTTTCTGACTTTCAGTTTCTAATGAGCGATTTTGAGGGTATTTTGAAGAAAGTCCAACAAAATGTGAATGAAAAGATGGATGAGGTGCGTGCATTTAAGGCTTCACAAGACCCCAAGGATCGGGGTGTGATCAGTTACATGCAGTTCCGTGGACTTGTAAAGAAGGTCTGTATCTAACTACCAAAAGTTTTCTTTAAGACTCGAAATGTGCAGGTAATGCGAGGTTGACTGTCTGCCAAATACATTCGGATTTCCAAATTTGGAATTTGGAATTTCCAATTTCTGAAAAGTTGAGTTGGTTTTGTGGTTTATTGATAACGTTAATAAGTGTTGACCACTGGTGCAAAATTTTAGGATCATGTTAAATCCTCAATATACAGTTCAGAATTTCCGTTCTGGAAAGGTTTTATCCATGTACTGTTGTATTAAGTGTGAATAGTTTTTCTCTTGTTCCCCTTTTCTTATGAGGATGGTTGTGTGTGAGGAGTTAATGACTGTTGACAAGGGTGACATACACAGAACTATTTACAGAATGTGCAGGCTGTGTACACAACTTTCGAAAGGGGATGCTGCTGAGCACTCTATGTTGCGTGGAGGAATGTGCATATTCACTGTATTCACTTTGGCGCAATATTTAGAAACCCTAAATCATATGCTTTGCTCATATTTTGGTATGAAAAGTTCAGATTTATGAATGTACATCGGTATTACTGTGGGGTCAGCACTGAGGTTATCAGGTGCAACTAACCACTGTCCTAACTACTGTCATATGAAATCATGGCACATAAAAAGATAATATACATTTTAAAATGTAAAGAGGAATTTTCTGTGCATAGTGGAATTTACCAAGCAGTTATAACAGGATATATATTTAGTCTGTTCATCACGGTTTTGAACTTATTTCTCAAAAACCTAAATTTTCAGTTTGGGGTAATTTTACAGTGACATGCAACCCATCTGTGAAAATACCTTTCTTTCAACAAACATGTTTGCAAGCTTGAAGTGTGATAACAATAAGCATGGTCAGTGAAACTATATTGCTTTGACGTTCCATACAAGGAGTAACAGGCGACTTTTGATTTGTTGAAATGTGAAGCAAGATTCATCCATGTTTAATCACAAAACAGGCATCCAGAGGTGTTTAAAGAACACCATTTTTTATCAGATTTTTATAATTATTATTATTTTTTTGTCTAAAGATCGTCCCCACTCTAACAGAACAAGAAGTGTTAACCTTGGCCAGGAAGTATGCAAGCAAGATGCATCTGGCACTGGACAGGCAACAGGTGATGGCACTTGTACAGGAGGAGCTTCACAGAAGTAGCTTCGATGACTTTGATCCCATGCTTATCACCCTTCTGAATCTGGATAAGAACAAGTGAGTCCTGCCGTCGTATCAATAGGCCAACATCTGTCAGAATTGTGGCTGGGGATTGGTGTGTGGGAATGATGTGGGAGAGATGATGTGTAGCCGAATGACTTTAGTGGTTCTGGACATGATTTCATGCTATGCTTGAACTATAACTTGAGATCTCTGACATCTTCATGTTTTGCTTGTAAAAATTGACCACCTACTTTCGTCTATTTTGCAGGACTGGTTTCATTTCTTCAAAGATCATGCGCAATGTTCTGTTGGCCAGCCGTGTGCCTGTTCCTGGGGATTTGCTTGGATCACTTCTGCATGCGTGAGTTCTTTGCTAACCTTGCTGTCTTCTATGTACTTTAAGAAGTGGCAAAAACCAGGAGCTTATTCAAGAAGTGGTACAACTACCATAGTCCAGGGGTGTAGAGAAAGGGCTAGAAGTGTTTTGTTCTCCCAGATGGCCTGGGACTTTGATAGTACCAGCTCCTGAATTAAGCACAGAAAATTTCCGTGTGAGATGCCATTGTTTTCTTGCTTGCATAGCGACATTTGAGGAAGCTGACGGACAGTGCAGAAGAGCCAGAAGTCTAAAATGTTGCAGATACATAGAGTTATTCTTCAAGTGCTGTTCCCTTGAATGGGGGGGGGGTGTGCATGCACGGCCATGTGCATGTGCCCACGCATGTGTGCACATAAGAGAGTGCTTATATGAATCCATGCTCATACTTGTGTACAGAGCTCAGAAACTAAATGCACACAGCACACCAGTGAACGATTTCTTCTGGGCTTTCCCCCGATCATCTTATGAGAAGCTGAAACCCTTAGTCTACATAGAAGGAACATGTTTAAAATCATCAGCTGTTGCACAGTTTGTGGTCGAGCTTGGGGTCCACATTTTTGTAACTGTGTTTGCTTCCCCGCAGTGCCCCAACCAATGAGAATGGAGAGATAGCCTATGCAGAGCTTTTGAAGCAGATGAACTGGCGGAGCTTCCCCCTGCCACCACCACACAAACAGACAACCATGGCAGAAGCATTCTGGCAGAACAAAAGACTAGGGGATGTTCAGTACTCTGCATTCTTGGAGGCCGTTATTGAGAAGATAATCCCTCATGAAACTGCCTCCATGTAATAGTTAGACAAGGGGATTGGTAAAAAGTGCAGAAAATGGTGAGATGTTTGCATCAATGGTGATAAAGATATTTGAGAAACAGGACAGTTATTTGGATATTCCTAGCCATCACATGGGATTGGAACTCCAGACTTGGATCACTGAAATATCTGCTCATAAATGGTGCAAGTTTTAAGCAAGAATATAGCATTTTTAGATTGCTGAGATTTCGGTAGGCCTTCCAGTTTTTTTAAAAAAAAGTTTTTGTGGGGGTAGAGTAGCTCTAGGACTTGTACAATTGGTTACTTTGATAGAGTGATAAGAATTTATAGATAAATGTATCAAATTTGTACATAGGACTTCATGATGAAATTTAGAGTTAATGCATAGGCATTTTTTCTTGTACATAAAACTTGATGTAAAATTGGAGTTGATTTTATACGGCAACCTTTTAAGAGATATATATATATATATTTTGTTTAAAAAAATGCTTATCTTGAAAGTACTGAATAAACAGTGATGTACTTTTTTCAAGAGTGTTTGACTTAACATTTTTGCAATATGGGAGTTCAGCTTTAAAGTATATTCTTATGTCCTGAGTCTCCAAGTCAACAATGGCTGATTTGACAGAGTTGCTGCCTCAGTGCTTGTCTTCATGTGAATTAGATGTAGTTGACTGTTATCGAGCTTATTGAATTCGTGCATAGGAAAATCTGGTCCGCAGACGCGCATGTACAAACTCATCCAAACTGGGAAGAAAGCTTAAACTATTGACGTGATGTGTGAGTGCTAAACAACTTAATGGTTAATTTGTTAGACAGGACTACCAGGTTTGACTTCACAGCAACATGTATCCAAACGCTAGTTTAAATAACTGCTTCTGAAGATACACACACACAGATTAGAAACAAACTGCGTTAAGAGAATTTTTGGTAATACATTGAGACTTTGCAGTCCAAGAGAGATGAAGCTCTGTGACATGTCTGTCAGGGCGTACGTGCAAGTGTGACGTGTCTCTCGAAGCGCACGTGCACGTGACATTTCTGTCATGGGCTGTATGGTGCAGAGGAGAATATAACAAAAGCAACAGATGAACCAGCAATATACAGAATGTAAATGAAAATAAAAGTATTTTCAGTCATTAGCCCTTCCCCCCCCCC
>SMGT01003173.1:102829-245817 GCA_004794575.1 Lanistes nyassanus
CCCCCCCCCCCCCGTTCTATTTGATAAATAAATTGGTGTTATAATTTCTTGATCGACTGTGGAAATGTACAAACGACCTCAACTTGCAGCATTATTAGACACACGTTACACTAGGTTCCATGTACGAAGTGATACAATTTGGTCATGTCGTGAATGTATTGGTGTAGCGTGAATCAAAATGTATGAGCCATTTCATGACGCACGTGTACCAGTGCCGTGTTGTATGCATCAGAATGTGTTGTACACTTTTTCCATATTTTCCAGCATAGGAAAGGAATTCACTCATTTCATGCTCCGAAAAAAAATTTATTTTTTCCAAACAGTGCTGAAGAAAGAATGCCATTTAAATCTCGATTGCAATTCGCAGATCTTTTTGGTAGTGGCGCACTGAAAAGTATGTACTTAATAGGGCATGCATGCTTGCGTCCTAAATCCAAAACCTGCATTAACAAAGGTGGGTGGGGGGTAGGAGGGGGCGATTAAAAAAGAGGAGGGAGGTGGATCAAATGTTGTGGAACAGGGAGGAACTGTTTAAAAGTCTGTCCCTAAGGCATTACCTTTATGGACTCTATATAAGTACATCCAGGTTCTTCACAACCACCTTTGACCATCCATATAATACAAACTTTGGTGCCAATCCATGGGTGCTGCAAGAAGACAATGCTGCTGTACAGATCATGCTTGACAGCACAGTGGAAAGCAAAGCACAAATAAAAAAATGACATGCCCAATCCCCCGAACTTAACATATGGAAAACATTTGACTTGTGCTGAACAGACAAGTTAGAAAGAAGAGCCATTTAATTAACATGGTGGACGACCTCAAGCGAGAGCAATTGCCTGGGAACGACTTGTCCCTTTTTTTTAATCTACGACACCTACGTGAAGTTCTTGGAAGGGTCACATTACGGAATATTAGACAACTGTGAAGTTTGTGGAAGGTAGGAGGCGAAAGTTTGTGCTTTATTCACATTTTGCTCAAGTCGCCGGAAAAAGTGAAGCGGTGCTTTTATAATAGCAGGTCGCTGTACCTTCTGCCGTGCACGTGCAGTCGGACAGATGAGACAAGCATCCCTAATACCCTTAGATATGCACGCACGTGCTTTTGAAGTGTATTTTGTGTGCGTGCATACATGGGGGCAAACGTCTGTTAGGTTGCACTTGCGTGCTTGTGCATGTATGTGTGTAGCCATATGAGATGTGTGCATAACTGTGCGTGCGTGCATATATGTGTGTGAGAGATACATCGACAGACAAGAGGCACGCAGGCAGAGAGAGAGAGAGAGAGATGCAGAGGGCCCGCGGCGCGTAAATACTTGTGTTGGAGATAGAAGTGCGTTACACTATGTCCTGTAAAGCTTTCGTTAAGTAGTAAATATATTACCCATAGTTAATCTTCCTCCCCAGTGGTGCACAAATGGTGCTGTCACCATAGTATCATTGCCCTGGCTTAGACCATGTAGAGAATGCAACTACATCACACAGTCTCGATGAAGATATGAAACACTTTTGATCTTTTATATCATACAGATACAGTATTCAGCATGCATGGGTTTCTTTGAATAATAAAACTTGTTTATTTCTTTGTTGCTGCTTCTTAAACAGTTATCGGTCTTGATCGAGTAAAGCCGTTATGGAGTGTCTAAGGTGGACTGACTTGAAGAAATGTAAATTACCGGACATGCCAGTGATAGATCCCAGAGAAGTACGTGCAAGTGCACCCCTTGAATGTAACAAACCCGCCCCTTTGCCGGATTGACTGCTTTTGCCAGAAGGAGAGTAGTGCTTCCACCTCGCGGTGATTTCGCGCTATGGAGGCAATGGGGTCTACGCTATGCGATGAAACATCCACCAGACTAATAGCTGTTTTCAGATGCTCAGAGCGGAGAAGCAGCTAATATCTCAGCTAGGGTTTAGCCCCGCTGCTAGGCGCTATAGCGGCCGCTCTGTGCACGCGGCCCCTGTAGGGTTTTCCTGACTGAAGAGCTACATCCGGCGAATAAAAAAATAGTGCGAGTTGTTAAGTCTAAGATATAAATAGCTGAGCTTAGAATGAGTTAGCGTGATTTTGTGTGCTAGTTAACTACCTTTGAGGTTTTAAATGAACTAAAAATATTTATTAATGATAAATTATGATTTTCAAATCGTGGAAGGATCATGCGTAGTAGTCTCTGCTTAACAACACCATAGCAACGGCAGTACGCCAAGCAGGGCTGCCGTCACTAGAGAAGCTGAAGGGTCTTTGGAAATAGAACTTTAATCCTGCTTCTCCTTGCTTTGACGAAACAGACAGCATGGCGTTGCCATTTCTTCCAGGCAATTCATTTAACGGGAATGTAAGTAAATATTTCAAATTCAACTTGTCAACAGCGTGTTTAATCATATGATACATAAACGCAATATGTCCGATTTATAACATTAAAACAATGCCAATAGGGTATTTCATTTTCAGTAGTGTACCCAAAGTTTATTGCTGTTATTCTGTTGAATTTAATTAGTGAGGTTTTATCTGGTCAAGCAAAGTGAAAAGGAAAGATTTACCATTTTAATGGTCATTTAATTTTTGGGGTGGGGTGTAAGGTGATTGTATATGTGATATATGATCTTGATTTTGAATTAACATGTTATGCATGTTGCCTGGATTACAGATGGGTAAAACCAAATACCATAAATCACATCACTTTGACGTCTGTAATGAAGTTGCCATGATGGTTGGAGAGGCAAAACCTGGGATAGGAGGTGAGCCTAGGTTAGGCCAGAAAGCCAAGCCAGCAAACTCTAAAATTCCCAAGGGAGAGGGTCCCAATCTACCAGCCTGGGTCGCATTTGACCGCCAGGTGAGTCCACATAATTTTTGCTGTTATTACCTACTTTCTTTATGTATGTGTGTGTGTGTGTGTGTGTGTGTGTGGCGCATGATGCAAGATGTTTCTAGACTGTAATCACACCATTAAATAAATTTTTGAGTGTTTCAAAGGCACGCAAAGAATTTTCATGTACTGTAGCACAAGCATTCATCACTGCATTCTAAACTAACACCTCTTGACTTTTAAATGGATCATGTTTCTTGTCAAGAAAGGAATCATATACATGTTTGTTAGTTGCTTATATTGTTTATAACATGAAATAAAACAAAGCCTACAATAACTCTTGAAGCTGATTTCAATATCCATTTGAAAAATTGAAAGAGGAGTAGATCAGGATCAGTTCAAAAAGTTTGGGAAAACAAAAAATATTTCCCTTCTACAGACAACACATCAGGACTAAATGATTTTACAAATAGAGCCTTGAATACTTACAAGACTGTAAAAGAGATCCTAATATCCTGTTTGTCCAAAATTATAGATAATCCTGAATTTTGATGACATCAGTAGATGGGAAGATGAAGTGTAGGTCTGGGGTTTTTGTAGATGTAGAATTTATCCTAACTGTTTGTAGGTATTTCAAGTTTTTGAAAGGATGCAGGATGCAATAAACTAATTACCAAGACAGGTGTAAATAAAGCCTAGAACTAGAAGAACTGACTGAATTTGACGGTTTCTTTGTATTACTGACAGGTGCTGTCATTTGATGCATATTACCAAGAAGCTGTTGTTGAGAAACGTGAAGAGCAATATCGGGTGAAAACATGCAAAATTTACTTCTACCTGGAGGATGACTCTATTCAGGTGGTGGAGCCCAGACTTAAAAACAGTGGCATTCCCCAAGGTTTGTTTCTGTGCCTTTAGCTTTTCTGTCTGTTGGTCAAACTAGAATTTGAATGGAAATTTTAAGTTTTAGTTCTTAGACATGACAGACCCAGGTCTAACAGCGGGGAATATTTGCTCTCTGTAAATGCATAGGAAACTACTGCATCCAACAAAATGTACACCACCCTTGTCCCCAGCAATCAGCATTACCTTTTTGATGACATTGTAATGATGTCTGCCTGTTCTGTGCAGGTACAATAATCCGCCGACACCGCATTCCTCGACAGCCTCCTAATGATGACCAGTTCTACACGGTGGAGGATTTCAATGTGGGTGTTGAGCTGAATTTGTACTCCAAAGTGTTCAAGATTACAGGCTGCGATGAGTTCACTGGGAATTTCTTGCGCAAGCTTGGGGTCAGAGTTGGACCAAATGAAAATGTGCCAGATGATCCTTACATGAAATATCGGAAGGCGGTAAGTGCTGCTTATTGCATACACACACACTGTGAGTGTCCTGTTTGTGTCTGATGCCAACCATTGCCTTTCCTTTATCTTCACTGCACAAATGTGAGCCTATGCTGTGAAAAATTGTACATGAAATTTAACATCTATCAAGACAGTAAACTATTTCTGTGCTTTCACAGAAGGGTATGGGTTTTACCAAGAGAGAAGCTGATGAATTTTGTAATTCCTAAAATTCAGTGGGATACCGGATAGTGGTCACACACAAAAGAATCAAGCAATTAAGCAAGGCATTGTGAATTTGACACCCCCCAGAAATATACCATATTAGGCTGCACTTTATATACATTAATAGCTTTGTTGTGCTGAATGTTGAAAGTTAACCAAGAGGAATATTCTATTCACAGGTGGCAGGAACCATGCAGCCACTTCGTCCCTATGAAAAGCATGACACACTGAAGCAGTTCCTGGATCATGACCGCCATGTCCTGCGATTTTTCTGTTACTGGGATGACACAGAGAGTCTGTATGGTGATGTGCGACAGCTAATCCTGCACTATTTTCTGGCAGATGACACCATTGAGATAAAAGAGGTTGACATCAGAAACAAACTGCAGCATTACATGGGGAATTTATTGGGCCTTTATTGTTTTGTTTGGTTTTCTTGAATAGGTTCTGACAATTGATAATACTTAATCCCTCCCCACCCCACACCACCTATGTCAAAGTTACTGAAACGAATAAATCCAGAATGATTTTCATAATAATGGTAGATAAACCTGGTGGTAAAAACAGCAGACTATTAGTAGAGGAACTGCAGATTTAATAACAGATGAATAAATAGAACAAAATGTTACCAGGAGGCACAGAATTCTGTTCGCCATCAAGCCAAAATATAAATTTATAGTAATATAAATATAAAGCTCTCTGTAGTTCACCAAATGGCATAGAAGATTAATCCAAATATAAGCTTAACAGTTTGATAACTGCTTATGAAAACTCTAAGCACTGGCCTTTAGGTTAACTTATTTTACTAAATGTACTTCAGCAGTTGCTATAAATAGGAAAACAAGTCCAATGACTAACTTTATCCAGGTGTGGCAAAGGATTATTTCCTGAAGTTCAAACTCCATTCAACCATCTGCCAGCACATTAAAACTTCCTGTCCGTACTGGCCATCTTACTGCAGCTATCAGTCTGGTGGTTCTTTCAGTGCATAGCTTAGAATAGGACCCCATCCCCCCATAAAGCAAAATCACTGCCAGGTGGAAGCACTGTCCCTCTAAACCAGTGACTAACTTTAATGTCATCCTTTCCAGGATGTGATATCTCTGATGTGATGCCTTGTTTGGAAATAACCTTTTTTTTATAATATTTTTATTTTTGTTTATGTTTACTTTTTAGGTTATTCCTCCAAATTCTGGACGTGAGTCAGTGCCAATGTTTCTCAGGCGGGGATGTGTACCAAAAAACTTGGAAGCCTTGAAGCTCCCAGGTGTGATTACTGACAGAACGCTCCTCAACGTTTTCGGTCCCAGTGGTCATGGTGGCCGATATATACTTGACAGCCTGAAGGTAGACTTTAAACTTTAAGACTTTGAAGAAATTCTGACAAAGCATAGGAAAAGAAAAGTGTATAAAAGGATAAAGTCAAGGAACTGCAAAAAGGCATTAATAGAAAACTGAAACCTATTACATGAATCAGCTTATTTCAGAAGGTAATGGGTGTTCTATTTTCATATCATTTGACAAGATTGTGTCCAACATTAAAACTGTTTTCACTTTTGTTAGTACTAACTGCTGCTGATATATAAAATATATAGCTTTGAAGTGATGATGTGTCACTTGAAAAAAATCCAGAGGCTGACAAAGAACATTAAGACAAAACTTTTTATGCTTGCTTTCAGACTGGTGCTATTCACACAGAGTTCTACACAGACGCAGATCTAACCCTGGGGACAGTACTGAATGTGTGGGGACGCAAACTTGTTCTGTGTGACTGTGATGAGTACACAAAAGAGTATTATCGCTCTAAATATGGGATCAGTAAGTACTTAATTATTGTCAACTGTTAGGATGAAAAGAGAATGTCGTGTTAGAACTCTGTAGCTAATAATACATCTGTAGCCAGAGACGAGTTGTGGTGTAATTACCTATTTTTATAGAGAAGATGTGTCACATGCATATAGGCATCAGATTATTAAAACAGTAAAACATGACCTATATGCTAAAGCTAGTAGATTGTATTGGAAACCAGCATTCTATAGAATACTTGTGTTGTTAGTACACATCAGAGGATGAAGAAGATATCTTTTGGCATCAGGGCTCTTTTTAGAATAGAATTTTTCTTTCTCAGAATAACTGAAATATTAGATTATTTTAGTGTCAAGGAAATCTGATGGTCTCATGATTGGCTACATCTCATGAATGCTGATGTAAGCAATGTCCTAATTTTGTGATGGGTCAAATGCTTACACACATGCCTTCTTTTGGAGAAGCAGTGGATAAATAACTCAGAATTATCAAAATATCTTGCTCACGTCACCTTGAACCTCGGTTCTAGCGGAGTTCAACCCCCTCAAATTCAAGGACGACCAGGGTGCATCCTTCAAGAAGACATTCCCCCCATACAATGGCTTTGGTTCAGAGGAGGACTCTCTGTGTTCCTGCAAAGGGCTTCTGCCCAAACCACCCATGCGTGACTTCATTAAGTTCATGGAGCGGGACAGATGTGGGCTTGAAAGCAATGTGCTGAGGTTCCTGGCTCGGCTGGAGGATGCGAAGCCAATTGACAAGGACCGACGCTTTGTCATCTCCTACTTCCTTGCTGACGATACAGTTACTGTCTTTGAGCCACCTGTGAAGAATTCTGGTGAGAGCTAAGACAAAGAATACATTCATGAAACAGTTCATGAATTCTTTCTCTTTTTTCCTTGAATGTTGTTGGTTGCAGCAATCGCTGCCAACAGGCCTGATGCAGAAAAAACATGTACCCTGGAGATAAGATTTGAACCCATAGTTCACCATTCTGTTGTAATCACATGCACCTTTTGATGCTATGGGTTTAACTGTCCTGTTTTGGATTTAGAAATGCAGGAAAAATATCTCATATGGGAGATGCATTGTAAGTACATGTACAGACCTCCATCAAGCACGGTCAGTGCGTAGATAATTTCAGTATTTCAGTGTTCTGTCTTCAGCTGAAGCCAAATCATGGCAGCAACAGCAACTCATTTTCATTTCACTGCCTCAGATATGTTTGGTCATGGCCCTTTTTTCAGGCTTCGGTGGTGGCAAGTTTATGGAGAGGGGTCGTATAAAGAAACCAAACCAGCCACGATTTGGTGTCGAACTATCTGAATACTATCAAGCACCAGACCTGTATGTGGGTGCCACTGTGGACCTCAACAAACACAAATTCACTATTATTGATGCAGATGAATATGCCTTCAGATACATGGAGGAACATGCAAATGAGGTTAGTTGGACCTGCACCAAGTGATAACAATGTAAACAAATCCCCAAATGACAGACTTGATGGTTTATAACTTTCACTTTGTCCTTGAAAAATGGACCCAAAGGCAGATTGAAGATGGTCTTATTAATATTTCTTGGTGGCATCTTATGTTTCACATTTAACTGAAGTTTGTGGCTCCAAAGTATCCGTGAGAGATCTTTGTATGTAGCAAGTGAAAAGAGAGACTAGCATTGATTAAGAACAGATTCATGAGTGCTGACAAAAAAAAAATTCTTCCTCAATTTTCAGTTCCCAGTGGCGAATGTTCAGCGCATTCTGCAGAAAGTCCAGAACAGGTTAAGGGAAAACGTGGAAAATGTGCGTGCAGCTTTTGCACAGAATGACTCTACAGGTCAGGGTGTGATCAGTTACGACCAGTTCCACAGCCTCATAAAACAGGTTGGTACTCTTTAAGATTCATGCTAGAAGTTTCATTTTTGTTACTGATAGATAAACCAGTGTGAATATTCTGGGTTCACCTGCAAAGGTGAACAGCTCCAGTCTACTTGAAAAGGTGAAAGGTTTGCGTCTCAAAAATGGTAAATAATCTGGGTCCATGTAAAAAAGGATAAATAGTATGGGTCTACGTAAAAAAAGGGCAAATAGTCTGGGTCTATATAAAAAGGGCAGATAGCCTGTGTCTACTTGAAAAGGTGAATAGGTTGGGTCTCTTGAAAAGGCATTTTAAATTGCTTTTCTTCTCCTTCAAGAGTCAAAGTGCTATTTTTTGGTTGCATAGCTAGACACCAAGACTCCTGTGATTAAAATAAAAAAGAATTAAGTTTGTCCAGAAACAAATGTACACACAATTGTTAATTTTTGGCATCCACTTATAGTTAAATACAAATAGATAAAGTTATGAAAGATGTGTTTTAAATCAACCACAAGAGGCAATTAATTACTCGTGTACTGTCTTCCTATTTCCAGTTTGAAATTTTAGAAAAATGCTACACATGCAAAGAAACTGAAACAAAGGTTGATGCTGCAAAGGTCAGGCTACATGCTTGCAAGAATGCTGCCACTTGAACCTTTAAACGTTTTGTGGGGTTTGGGGATTGTGCATGCTTGAAGCCTTTATTATTTATTTTTTCTATGAAAAGGATTTTAGCTGAAGTTTTACTATTGTTTCTGATTCTAATTACTTAGAAGTGTTATGAGATGGCTTACATGAATACAATCCCAAAGGAAATGTAAACCTGCGGGTTTTTTTCCCTAAAACTGTTCTGTTGGCCAGTTTTCACTTTTTGGTGTTCTATGCTGAGACAGCAGCTAAAGCTATGCCATGGCAAGCACCTGATCTCATAAACAGGTGCCCCATACAGAGGAAATAAACCTCAGGGTTGAACTTTGAACTGCTGACCTACAATTCTCACAGACTTAGTAACAAGCGCTCACCATTGTAGAACTGGACTGGAACTTTAGACCCATAAAATCAAGAAGTTAAAGCTGGAGCCAACATTCTCTCGGCACCTATGTTGTGCACCTACTTGTCTTGTTTTTGTTATTTCGATGCATGAAATATTTGTTGTACAATGCATTTGTATGCCTGCACGTGGGCATGAATGTGTGACCATTTGCATGTGTATGCATATTCACCTCATACATTGTACACAAAGGGATACACAAATAGAATCATTTGGATTTGTCAGAAAT
The DNA here is from genome assembly GCA_004794575.1 of Lanistes nyassanus. Taxonomy (NCBI): domain Eukaryota; kingdom Metazoa; phylum Mollusca; class Gastropoda; order Architaenioglossa; family Ampullariidae; genus Lanistes; species Lanistes nyassanus. Next base: position 112,152 of record SMGT01003173.1, read on the forward strand.
ATGTTTTAACCAAATAGTTAACATCTGCAGTCTTAACCTAGCAGCAACTGTTTTGATGCACATGTTTTTCTATCCAAAGGTTGACTCTACACTGACAGAACATGAAGTGATGACTTTGGCCAGGATGTTTGCAGACAGGTCGCAGCAGCCAGCCCTGGATACGAAACGAGTGATAGCACTTATCCAGGAACAGCTTCGTAAGAGCAACTACGAGGACTTCAGCGGCCTTCTGGAGAGCTTCCTTCAGCAGGACAAGACCAAGTAAGCACCGCTGACAGTCCTCTAAACCTCCTGAGAAATAATATAGACTGATTTAATATTTCTACGCATTACTGTGCAATGCCCAAGTCTTATACTGTATATCCACTAGGTTGCAGAATGTTTTCCAAAAGAACAGGTTTATTTCCTTATGAGAAACCAACTGTTAAAATTTGAGTGAATACTTTTCAGTCAGATTTTGGGAATCAATATTTTTTTTTTTTTTACTAACTTTAAACCAGTCATTTCAAACACTTTCTGCTCAGACTGGTTACAGGCTTATGAATGCAGTGATTACTTAATTTTGACAAGGCGTACATTAAATCTGTTTAACATTTGGCAGTTACAGAATTTCTTCTACCAGTGCTGTATCATCTTGATTGGCTAGCATGTGCCACAAAAAACCTTATACAAGCTTGGCTGTCAAATCATGTGATCATTTTTTTTCCCACTGCACTTGCTACATTTTTTTCTCCCATTCAGTCTGCAAAATAAGCCACATTCGTTTTGCAGGAGTGGTTTCATCTCACCAGAAGCTGTACGTGTTGTGTTTTTAGCCAACCGTGTCCCTCTTCCTGATGACATGCTTAGGGCTCTCCTTGAAGTGTGAGTTACAGTTCTAGTTGTTGCATATTCACTGATGTGGAGCCAAGTATCTTTTAGTACCAGTACTTTTACCATGTCTTCTTAATAAAATACAATTGTATCAAATAAGAGTATATTGAGTCTTATGTAGCATAAGAACACTATTTTTCTTCTCCATATCACAATGGCATATAAATTAGTTTCTTGCACACACACACACACAACTACTCTGTATGCAACTTTCTTATTTATGGAGATGTTTCACAGCAACACTTTTCCTAGTTATTCCCCCTGCATGGGCTGATGGCATAACGTCCAGCCGGTTCTGGCTGGCCAAGCTGATATCACCAATGGGGACAGGTGAACCAAAGATCTGCAGTAGATGGAAAGATTACCATGTTGTCTATTTAAATTAGTGAAGGAAAGTTATTGGAGGAAGGATTGTAAAATTGCACTTGTCACCGATACAGGTGAAACCTGGAAACATATTAAATTATTTTTCATGCCCCTTTACAGAGAAATTATCTATAAACAAATGATTAATTTCAGAATAATGCTTGATGTGGATGTTGATTTTCACACATTTCTATGAGCCTTTAGGAATTTCAGTGGAATGTGTGGATTGTTTGTTGTCAAGTTTCTCTTTCTTAAAGACAACTTTGAAAATTAGTTTGGACAAATTTATAGGTAAAAGGTGAATTGCAAGAAGAAAGTTTCAGTTTATTGTAAATAACACATGTTATATTCACACTTTGTAAGTGAGCAACTATACATCATGTGTACATCATGGTTATACCAACTGCTTGTGGAAGACCCAAGTATCAGAAAAAATGCAGGCACTGGAGTTTGGTGGAGGCTACCGTCATCTGCATAAATGAAATTAAAACTGTCATTGTTTAATGCAGTGTTAACCACTGGACTTATAGGGCCCAGAATAGCCATATATATATATATATCCAAAGTTAAAGTTTTACCAAGCTGGCTTCCAAGAAAAAAACTGTCCTGTGGATCACAAACACAAAAATGTTGATGTTTTTAAAACGTGCTAAAAATAACTCACAACTAAAGTAAATGCACTACACTGTCAGTCTATGTCAGTAACACAGATCAAAATGTATGTTTGGACATCAGTGTGCATGCATAGCAGGGTACATATACTAATATCCTGCCTTATCCTTTGCAGGGATTTTGTGGGAGGATAGACCTGGTCAAATTATTTTGAGAAATTTATCTTCAGAAAAAACAAGCAAAAACCACCACACAAGGAGATAAACATGACCATATCTGCTTCTTTTCAGAGCTCCTTCCAATGAAAAGGGTGAGATCGCATATGCAGAGTTCTTGAAGCAAATTAACTGGCGTGACTTCCCAGCGCCACTTATGCAGCATCAGCCTATCCAACCAGAGGAAAACTGGCAGGGAACTAGGCCAAGGAATCAGGTTGGCGCCATCAGCTACCCTGTCCTCCTGGATGCCATCTTTGGTTCCTCTGGCAAGTCGTAGTGTTTCCCTGCTTGACAAGCTGTCACCACACACTGTGGTGAAATAAAGAAAGACTTCAGACAGCACAGACAGTTCACCAGGCAGGGTTACAAGACCAGCAAGAAAAGATAGCTGAGAAGAAAGACATTTTTTTTATGATTTCTGTGGACATTACCCTGAATAGGACAGGATTCTTTTATTCCATGTTGCTTACCCAAATATTCACCAGAAATCTGCATCAGATCTGTGCAAGCAGCAAAGCAGGAATCTAGTTCTTTACCCCATTTTACAGTGCTCTGCTGCTCTCTAGTGACGACAGCAATAAGGAAGACCGCTTGATCATGCGTTCTTTCGTCTGATTTGGAGCATATATTGCCAGTTCAGTACTTTTTAAGATGCTTTCTGGCCAATATGAAAAAATATATCTTGGTTTATAAAAGGTGTTTGTGAAAAGATGTTTAATTTTAAGGTCAGCTTTTACAGAGGCTTTTTCTTTTTTTTACAAAAAAGGATCTACATATACATTATAATCCCAAAAATGTTTTTTTGGGGGACAAAGTGAAAACAATAATACTATTGAACTTACAGTTTCAACTTTCTTTGGAAATGAACAGGTAAAATATGGTATTATGTGAGAGACAAATTTATGTGCATTTTCTGAAGTTAGTGTTTGCCTTTTAAATAACATCTTTTCAGCACCACAAAAAATGTGTACATCAATTCAATCTATGGACAGCCATTTGCAAGCTTTGTGATTATAGATGAATATTCTTTAAAAGGCAGAAGTACAGAATAAAATATTTTACAAAAATATAAGCGAGTTCTTTGGAGTCTTTATCAATATTCCACCCTTTGATAATTCCTCTCATGATTAAAAAGCTGTTTGAAATCTGTAACAAACTAACAGGTCGAAACAATTAAGGAATCGCGACTACCCACTGATGTTCCTGTCACACAGCTACCCGAGGCTTTTTCTCAGTACTTCCTACGCAGTTGCGGATATTCGAGTTGAGCTGGACGAGATGGTGCTACACTGTGACCTCCAACCCTGCCATGCTGTTCATTTCAATCACTCCAGCCCATATCTCAGATCTCAAGGCTGTGATATTAAAATCTAAACCTACTACCTGCCCTCTGGACCCCATACCAACCCACCTTCTCCTTGACTGCCTGGAGGCTCTGCTTCCAACTCTCACTCAGATCGTAAACGACAGTCTGTCATCAGGAGTCTTTCCATCGCTGTTCAAGGCTGCATTAGTCAAGCTTCTCCTCAAGAAACCCACCCTTGACGCAAACAGCCTTAAGAACTACCGCCCAGTTTCTAACCTACCCTTCCTCTCAAAAGTGGTTGAAAGGGTCGTTCTGAATCAGCTTCTCGCATACCTAAACTCAAACGACCTTATCTCTCACTCCCAGTCAGCATGTCGGCCATTCCACAGCATGGAAACAGCTCTGACTAGAGTTGTCAACGACATTTTGTCTGCTCTGGATGGAGGTGAAGTGTCTTTTCTGACCGTCCTTGATCTTTCCGCAGCCTTTGATACGATCGACCATACCATCCTCCTCAATCGTCTCCATGATGTATACGGCCTCTGTGGGTCGGCGCTGGCGTGGTTCCAGTCCTACCTCTCTGGTAGAACTCAGTCTGTACTTGTCGCTGACCAATTGTCACCCCCATTAGCATTGTCTCTCGGAGTCCCTCAAGGATCTGTCCTGGGTCCTGTCCTTTAATTCATCCTATACATCAAACCACTTTCATCACTCATTCATGCTCACATGGTCTCCACCCAGTCCTATGCAGACGACACCCAATTATACAGTTCTTGTCCTCCAGCCGATGTACACGCCAGCATCATGACCATGCAGACTTGCATATCCGGTGTCAAAGCATGGATGGTCCACAACAGACTAAAGCTGAACGACGAAAAAACAGAGGCTCTTCTCTTCAGTAAAAGAAATGCTGGAGTGACAGAATATCCCACAGCAGTTCGAATTGGTAATGTCAACATCCCTTTTGCCGACTCTGCAAGAAATCTCGGTGTTATTATTACCTCTAATTAACATGACACTTGACAAACACGTACATTTCCAACATCTGCAGATCCGCTTATAAATTCTGAACTCAGAAAAATCAGCAGCTTCCGTCACCTTCTGTCCGACCAGGTTGCAAACACATTTGTATGTGCCTACGCTCTGTCTAAACTCGACTACTGCAATTCCTTGCTGGCTGGCTGTCCTCTGTATCTGCTACAGAAGTTACTTAAAAACTTTTCTTTTCCGCAAGTACCTCGACTGACGTCGCGACTGCCTGTCTGCATTAACTTGCAACTTTCTCTGTTCATCCTCTTATGATACTTTTCCACCCATCTGTGACTGACGATCTGTCTCTCAGCCTGTTGCTCAGTGTCGCGTTCATCTCTCCCTCTGTGTGTGTGTGTGTTTCGTTGTTTTCACTAGAGTGTCTGTGTGCCTCGTCCACGCCAAGTGTGCATGAAATGTGTTCTCGTGCGTTAAAAATCCACATTTATTATTATTATTAAAATATTTGTTTTATTTACAGTGCGACATAAACCTCTCCCCCTTCAGTATTTGTTTTATGTTCTAGAGCTGAAGCATCAACTATCATGCATGTACATGTATACATAGTACATACTGTATTTTTTACAATTTCATGTGTCCTCGTTCGTAAACATTTTCTCAACATGTCTATTAAACCCTGAGAGGAGTGTGTATATCTAATTCTCTCAAGGGTTAGATACCCACTGCATAACCACATGTCTAACAACTACTTTAGTAGCAGGTTACAGATGATGTTTTGTCTTTTTTATCGGTAGCTACTCCCTTGATGTGACCCAATGGTTGGATCAATAAAGCTGAAGTTCAACTCTTTCCAGCATTTACGACTAAGTAAATGTTTGGCTTTCATTTGTGGACTTCGGTGTCAGAATCTTTACCCCAGAAATATATCCAGCTCTCAGTCTTCTAGTAATGGAAAACTCCACAAAGAAAAAAGTTTGATAAACCAGTTTATATACTCACCTGGTAACAACAGTTAACACGGAAGAAAACCTATTGAAGCCAGAATAACATTCTTTGTGAAACCAATGTAAATTAACTAAATCTTCAGTCTGAGACAAAATTGCAAAACTTTCCCATTTTTTTAAATGGAAGTTTAGGACTGTTCTGATGATGGAATCCAATGTCAGAAAAACTATAACACAAACTTATCTTAAAACACAATTTTAGTCTGTTGTCAAGAAAACGCACTGTTTTCTTGAGCTGGTTTCAGGACTTTTTATTCATGAGACCTGGAAATACCATTCAGCTATCGGTGACTACATCTACATTAACCCTGTGTTGGCAATGCTTGTGGCACACAAGATGGACTGCTGTCCCGCTCAGGGTCTGATGCTTGCAGCAGCGTACATAATGTCTGCCGTTCTGCTTGGAGTGTCTGGAGGCACAGTGAAACTTGCCTCTCTTCATGTTCCAGAAGCTTCCTAAGAAGCAGAAAACACATGGACACATGAAAGACAGTACTAAACAGAATCTCTCTCCCCCCTCTCCCTCTCACGTACAGACACAAATGTGCAAATATGCACAAACCACTTTGAATGGTTCCCTTCCCATCCCCTGCATTGACCAACTTCCTTTTTGGCTCCTCTGCTGGGTCCTCCGCTAAGTGCAGGTGCATGCTGACTTATGTCTCGGGTCAGATTAGTTTTCAGATTAATGTACAGTCAGATTCCAGAGTTACCTACTGTCCTGAAATATTGAAACGAGTCCTGAGAGCCAGAATTAAAGGTGAAGGCTGCATGGAGGTGCCAGGTTATGATCTTTCCAGAATTTCTGGGACCCTTTTTTCTGGCTTATTCTTGTGACTAGTTTAAAAAATTTGGGACAGTAAGCAAGTCTGCAGATTCCCGTGTCGCTTCTCAAGTTATCAATTTAAACTGCAAATATACTCCCTACGCTACATTCATACGGAGTGAATGTTCTTTAAAACTGCAATATCTAGGTGACAAATACCACTTAGCTTTAAACTTTGTATACGAGGGTGAAGATATCCTTTTCATGCAAAACACATGGGATGCTCTACGTTTGTATTCACATCAATCCCACAAGTAACACCCCTTCCTAAATTCCTTCTAGGTTAGTCTCACCATATTTACCCAGTCTAGAGGGATTCTGGGGTAGTGGGGCCGCAGAATTGTCAGGTAGCCAGCCTAATGGACAATGAGATGTCCTTAACATGCCAAAAGTGAACTGCCTGCCATGTGACTTAGAGCTTAGTCCACCCCTAATGGGATTAGTGAATTAATGAGTACAGCCTTCGGCTATTACCACAGTAGGAAGCGTTCTTCATAAGGAACATCATCACCCTTGCAATAACTGCCTGCATGGTTCAGCTGTAGGGTTTCCATAGTTTGGGCCAGCATGTCTGCCTCTTCTTTGTTGATTTTATCTGTGCAGATTACAACAAAAGAATTTTTGTCAGAAAACAAATCAGCAGCATTTTATTCTTGCTCGTTTACTTCTTTTAGCCACTGCTCCGACAGCATTATGTAAAGATCCCTTTGTGGCAAAATCTACTTGAACTATCATTTGGACAAGACCAGCGAAGCACTTGGACAATAGCAGTGAAACACTTGGCCAATAGCAGTGAAACACTTGGCCAATAGTAGGGAAGCACTTGGACAATAATAGTGAAGCACTTAGACAATAATAGTGAAGCACTTGGACAATAATAGTGAAGCACTTGGACAAATACAGCCAAGCACTTGGACAGTGAAAAAAAAAGGGGAGCTCACCTGACTCAGAGTTGATTTTCAATTTTTTCCTTATTTCCTGAATTCGTTCCTGTAAGACTTCCTCCTTCTGCAATACATAAGAGAAGGGAGGTACATATGCATGCTTACAGATCAAAAGGGATAACAATATTTGGAGCTTAAAACTTTAGGATAATGGCCACAATATTTTGATCACATTCAGTTAAAACCTGTGTATGGTTAAATATAGCTGCTATCCTCCAACAAAGACACACACACACACACAAGCACACTCATTTCAAACATGATTCTGGTTCTTTAATGTGTTTAACAGAAAATCTGTCGTGATGGTGTTCCTAAGGCCGTCAATTTGAGAGCAAGGCGAGCATGCAAATAAAACCCAAGTATATAGTGCAACATTTTCATGGTTCCCAGACAGATTGAAAGACCATTAGCTGATGCTCACATAGAACTTCCTGGCAGACACCAGTGAGTCTGCTAGAGCCGACATGTGTCTGTCAAAATCTTGTCTGCACACAAAGGAACAAGGACCACAGAGAAAGGTGTAACTCATTCAAACCATAAATGTTTATTTAAATACAGCTGAAGTGCATTCAGGCATAAAAATCAAACAATCAAATCAAATCAAACAATGTATGAGCAATTAAAACTACAGAATGAGCATAAAGCATACGCCGTTTTGCTTGCTCTCTCCCTTTCCTCTTTTATTTTCGTGTTCAGCTCCTTCATCCTGCCACTGTATACTCTGCTCGACTCATGCATACTGCAAAAGAAACAAATGCACCAATGCTCCAAAATTTAATGAATGAAAACTTATGAATGTCTGTAGTGTACAACATGTACTTAACTTTATGGCAAAGGCTGGATGACTGGGTAAATTCTATAACTGTTCAGCTCCTAATTTGATCATAAGCTGGCACCATAATGATCCCAGTATTATTTTGAACAATGTGAAAAGATGAGATTAAAAAGAAAGAAAACTCCGATTAAGAAGCAGGCTGGTGCCGAAGCAGCCAGAGCATGTTTTTTCTCCATATGAGCTGTGAATACCATTACTACTATGAGGATCATGACTTTATCCTCTTAGGCAATTTGCTAAGCAAGTTAAGAACTCACCAGTCTACTTGTGCTTGCATCTGAGCCACTTTCTGCAGAGCAACCTTCTGGGTTTCTAAAGTGAATGGGCAGTTTACAGAATGTTGCAATTAAAAAATGCTAGTAGTGCTTCATCCATTCACACTTCAGCATTAACACAATACATGTATATTTAGGGCAGACGAATGTTACCTCTGACACAGATCTTGAATATAAATCACATCGGCGCATAACTTATTAATGATATAATTATATGATGCAATAGCATGGTGATGCAACAGTACTTAACATAGTTATGTAAAGTGATTAAAAAATAGATTTTACATGATTCTGGGCTGAGGTCGCTTAGTTTGGGGGTGGGGGGGGTCTTCCGTTGTGACTAATAGTAATACTATCATCACAATTTAACTCAGAACTTTCAAGAAACGTATCCTTACCTAACATCTTCTGGTACATCTCTTTCACTTGGGATAGCTTCAAATTGCCTGAAACACAAACTCCAAGAAGGTTGAACGTGAAAGCAACACCTGCTGAATGTCCGATATCCATTTTGACAAGTTAAATTTCAGCTTACTTTGACATCTTCTTCATAAAAAATGTTAATGGTCTATTTTTGTTTCATGTGTGGACATCACAAGAACTGGTCATGTGATTGTGAAATAGTCAAAAGTAAAATAATATTGTCTTATGTCATGATGAAAAAAGTACCTGAATAACTCCACCAAGCATGCACATCATAAAAAAAGGCACCTTACATTGCTCTACCCGCTTTTCCAAGCTTTCAGCTTGGGTTTTCTTCTCATTGTACCTTTTTTCCAAGCAATTTTTCTCTGTAACAGCAGACACACGTACGTCACTATTTACCATAACATTTTCTGAATTATAAAAAGAATAATGTTTATTAACCCATGAATAAGCGCACCAGCTCCATTTAAAGATAAGCATGTTAAACAGCAACAAACTGCAAGGTTGATTAGAAATTACACTATATCAAACCAACAAAGCACTTCAGTAAATAACTCTGATTTTTCAGTCACTCGACATGATATTCTCACGCTCATTGCTAAATCAGTACATAACAGTAAACACAGGGAAATCTGTCAAGTATCATTCTATGGGACTTTTAATAGGAATCTCTGTTCCAAAATTGCTATTATACTGTCTTTATGTCTATAGATGTTGAATCAATCGTACATTTGTCGACATTATTCGAACTAAGATAATCCATATCACTGAATTAGTGAATAAACGTGAAATGCTGTTGGATTTGGAACGCAAGAAACTAATCAAGTAAAGAAGTAGCAGAATACAGGGAGAACTGCCTAAACTATAGATGCGGACGAAGAAATGCGGAGATATGTCGAAAATTATATTAACAAGGTTGAAAACATAGATTACTGTCGCAAACACGCAACATATTCTGGATACGCGCATATACCATTCTGAAGCTCCTTTAAACTGTGCAAAAGCGACTCCAATCTTATTCCAGTCACAGACGACATTTCATACAATTAACAATGGCGCTGCGAGAAATCGCTATGAAAGACAACCTATAGCTGATTGGATGCGCTGCTACCAAAAGACCGACGTAGCTACATCCATGGATCCTGCTCGAACTCATGTTTTCTTTATTAGTGACTCGAGCTGTGAGGAAGAAAAACTGTATCTACCCTGCCATCAGTGCATTATTGTGACGTTAACGGCATTTATTAGATTTAAAAAATGTTCTGGTTGAACACGACGTCGATACATTCGAACTGGAATCAGAATTTGATCATAGATCTGCGCTGGCGGTCTAAAACTAAGAAGTTTTGAGTCTCCAGACTACAAGAGTGCAACTCAGTTATCGAAGGCTTGACGTTATCGTTCTCCACAGTGTCATGTCGTTAAAAAGAACACGTACACACGATCTTACATTACGTCAGTCGCAGGCGTCAGCAGTGACGCCAGTAGTACGTAACCCCACGTCCTGGCTCTGTGAGAGAGATTCTCATGGGTCAGCCAGGAACGTGGAAGATGGGAACATAGCGCCATCTTACCCCACTTCAGCGGGACTTACCGCTCTGCTGCAGCCACGACTGCCGCCATGAGACATGTCTTGTGTCAGGAAACTCTTTAAGAGAAAATTCTTCCGGACACAGTCAAGTGAAACGGTAATTATATCTAGAACCAGGGCTTGCATAGTAGCTTCATTTGATTTAGTCACCCCGTACTACCCACTAACCCAGTCAGTGCTACAGTTTTGAATGCAAGGTATAAATGAAACTAATTATTTTTCTTATTTTGAAATGTTAAATTTCAAGTCAGTACAGGGAAAGTGTACTTGTCGGGCGTCTGTAAGTTTTAGCGCAAGAAACGTAGATTGAGGGACCTGGGGTCACCTAGAAACGAAGAAAAGCAAAGAACTATACAATTATTTCATAATTATGAATCACTCGATCACTCGGCGCTTTGCTATGTGTACAGGGGCGGGGGGTGGGGGGTGGGGGGTGGGGACCGAAATAAAATCGTGTCGAAACACCACATAGTGCTGTGGTGCTTTAACATACAGAATTCGGGGGGGGGGGGGACCCCCACAGGAATGAATTAGAAAACAACCACATTTTACATTTTTAACGGCTGGTGGATGGGTGTGTACGTGCATGTAGTTTTTATGTTCGTGTTGTAAGGATGTTGAGAGAGTGGATAATCGTAAGTGCTTTACACCGGATCATAATTATTGTAAAAGGGGATTTGTGCTCATCTGAAAAATGATAAGATTGGCACTGTAGGCGGTATGTGCGTCATTTTTTGTTGTTGTTGTAAAACCTGAAATGATTACGAAAGGTAAATCACAATACAGTGTCATTGGCCGCAGAAGAGGGCCTCATATACGACGTTTCAAAAGGTACCCTCCGAAAGTTTCAGAGGAAAAGATTACCTTAAAGAAAAAACAATCTCACCTCTGAAGCTATTCGATTTTGTTCGGGTTGTCACTGGTTGCCCACATGTTAACTTTGCTGTTATTCTAATTATGGCTGCGTTTAGGTGCCGGTTCTATCTTGAGTTACGTACGGTGACTTGAAATCACTACATACGGCAAGGGGGTGAAAACTACGGCAACCATTTGTCCATTTAAGAACGGCATTTGGGGCTTTTTTGTGCAGATTCTCGTGGCACAGCAGGTTGACAACAGTGGTCCGTCTAATGCAGCCTCCGCTTCGACCGCTTCCAGCTGTGAACGCAGTGATGCCTCCAGCGTTGGCTCAGATGGCAACGTCGCACCCACCCTCAAACCATCGCTCCACGACCACCCCGATGCCTCTTCCCCGGCTGTGGTGGTAGCAGGGGACACCGGCGTTCCGAGCACAGCAGCCAGCACCTCAACGTCTTTACTGTCCGGGGTACGCAGACGAGCCACAGCAGACCTGCCTGCTTCTAGCATCCCTACTCCACTGCCACCATCGCCACCGCGACAACGAGCTTCTCGCAAACGTCCTTCAGCAGGACCAGCCATCGCAGCGTCCATCCAGCCGCCCGAGACGCAGGGCACATCAGACGCCACGAGAAGAGTCGTCTCTGTGAGGGCAGAATCGGGGCTGGGATCCGAACACGCGCGTGCACAGCCCGAAGGCCTCTCGCGGGCTGTTAAAAAGGAGTGTGACGTCACTGGAATGGAAGGGGGGCACAGCAGCAAGGGCCGATCAGAGGGGCCACCTCCTGACGCCAGCGGGAGGTTGTCGTCCTCGGGGACACCCGGGTCTCATTCAAAGAGCATGTCGTCGTCTGCTTTTTCCCCTCCACACAAACTGGTCAACCCTGCTGCGACCGAAGCAACAGTACTGACAGCCTTGATGGCCTCCCCGTCCCCTGGAAGCTCCGCAGCCCCCTCTGCCGACGCTGTGGCGGCTAGACCCGATCTTGGCCTTCCTACAGGGTTGCAGGAGGTCACAGCACTGCACCCACGGGCCAGTCTGCAAAGTCAGAGAACAGCTTCATTCATGCGTGAACCCGAGTCAGCGGACGGTGAGCCAGGGTCTGGATTAATTAATTCTCCCGCTGACATTCCTTTCCTGCAAGAGAGGACGAACGCTCAAGAACCCTCCCTCCTATTGTCCGAGCTTCCAAGCACCACTCCCCCGGGCGCTTGGGGGGAGGAGCTGGACGTGGAAGCGCCTCCCAACATGGAGGCGTCCCATCTGGGTACCAGCAGCCACCGGCCACCCTTTCTCGCCACGTCCCCAGCTTTGGCTGGTCTGAACCATCCTGCTTTGGAGGGCTCCATCTCTGACGACACCAGCCTTCCAGAGGAGCTGTTCTTCGACTGCGACGACAGCGAAGACACTCTGGAGACCCAGGAGTTCTCTCGGCCCATGAACCCCACTCCAGATGGATGTCTTCGGAAGGTCCTGAGCCCAGCGATGAGCCCTGAAGGCACCAGCACCCCATCGCATTGTCCTGGGGAAGAAAGCAATGAAAGAACCCCTCCACCCAGCTACAATGAAGAAGAAACGTGTTCGAGATCAAAAGCAATCATGATAAAAGAGGCGAAGAGGGAAAGAAAAGTTAAGATGAATTTTAAGGAGAAATCCCTGAGGTATGTGGAAGCGAGGGTGAGGGAAGAGCAGAAGGCGGAGGATGATGGGGGTGCTGATGAGATGGAGGAGGACGACGAAGAAGAGAATGGACAGAATGAAAAAGAAGTGAACCTTCCAGAGCACCTGCTGGACGTCTTTGAGCTGACAGAAGAATACACCAGCAACAGGCCTAAGCTCAACTCCGCCTTCCAGCGTTTGAAGTCAGTCAGTTTGTCTCTTTCTCTGTCCCTCTCCTCGTTCTCTGCCCCCCTCTCTCTCTCTCTCACACACACAGAGAAAGAGAGAGGTGGAGGCGTAACGAAGTGCGTTGTTACTATACAATATTTATATGTTTCGCGTCACACGACGTCTTTGGGACGTGGATGGGGAAAACACTTAACTTACCGGTTTTCCTCAAGAAAATATCTCTGACGTGTAGTTCCCGCCTTCCAACTTCACTCCCCACCTAGCGCGTGGATTTGATCGCACACGTGGCAAAAGTCGCCAAAGGTGTTTCTTATTTGGTCGCATTTAATCAAAATGTTCATCGAAGATCACATAAAAGCTGCTTTCCGAACAGTAGCCAAGAACACTTCGACGAACATCTGCCCCGATAGGAAATTTCTTAAAAGAGCTAGAACCGTCCACCCTCGCAGGAAATGTCGCGCTATGATAACAACTAAAGGAACTAAATGGATATTAAAAAGTGATCATAAAAATTCCAACCCTTAAAATAATGAAATACTTAAAATAACAAAGAGGAATAGAAAAGGAGAGAGCGAATGCAAAGCTGCTGCTGCTGATGACGATGATGACGTCACGTGCTGTTTCCTTGCAGCAGGCGACAGAAGAAATTGTCCCTCTTGCAGCAGCAGGTGATGCAGCAAGCCAGCGAGCTCAAAGAGCTGACCCGCCTGATCGCGGCAACCGAGGCCCAGATATCGGCTCTTAAAGACGAGAAGAAGGAATTGGACGTGGAGCTCCAGAAGACGTGCGAGCGGCGTGAGTGCTGCTCAGCAACTTTCTGACCTCTCACCTTTTGTCAGAAAAAAACGGACTCTCCTTTTTTTTTTAACACACTCGGTGCATTTCTCGACGCGGGAACTTGGGGTTGGGGGGGGTGGACGAGGAGAGAAATCAGGGGTAGAGGAGTAATAAAGACAGGACGAGAGAGGATAAACGCGAGGAAGGGAGGGCGATCACAAGACGGTTTTCTTACTGGAAACCTTTGTTTTCCAGTGACAGATGTCGATGAAGCAAGCTCCAAGAAGCACGAGCCGCTGATGTACAAGAAGTTCTGTGCCGTCAAGGCAGCATCCGACGCCAAAACGCTGCTTCTCTCCATCCGCAGCCGCCAGAAGGCGCTGCACTTCCTAGAGGCCATGACCTACCGGAAGTTCCTGTCACTGCAGAGCAGTCTGAAAGTAAGTGACAGCTTTACTGTAGTCTCCAGTCGCCATTAGTGTAGCTTGCAGGGCGCTTTCATAACTACCTTTTTCCGGACAAGGCACTGCGCCTAGCATTGACGTGAACAGTACCATAGGAATGCGATGTTTCAGAGCCACAGATCTGCACCTCGAAGGGCACTAGGGATATTTTTTTTAGCTTGAAATACAAATACACAACAAATACACAGTATCAGCATGAATATTTTTGCTTCATAATGCTTTGGGGTTACGTTTATCTCATACTAGTTCGAAGTTTTGATGGATAGCCGTCAAAGTTCTCCTCAAAGGGATTTAGATTAATTTATCCTTAAAGGGACACCATTATTTACTCTTTTGATCGTATAATTTAAAAAAATTTTTACCTGCAGGTCCCTGGCAGCGGATCAGCTACAGAGAAGGACCCCAAGGTGTCGAAGCGGTTGCCCAGCCTGCTGCCCGCCTCGCCTAAGAAAGCTCGGAAGCTGAAGGACCAGCAGTCGCTGAGTTCGGGCGCCATGGGAACCGCCGCCGTCTTCCCGGCGCTGCCGTTCATGTTTTCCACCGCCTCTACCGCGTCCATCGCCAACGGCTCAGACGTCGGCTCCTTGTTCTTCCCCACGCAGGAATCCCAGCAGCAACAGCCACCCCAGGGGCAGCAGACGCCATCTCGCTCCAGCTCGCTGTGCAGCACTGTCCTGCTTTTCGAGGAGTTCCGAGAAACTGAGGTATGATGAAAGCCTCGGTGAGGGACCCCAGTTACTGCAAACCGTCTGAAAGCGCCATGCGAGAGAAGTGCGGGTTGTCAGGGTGATAAGGGAAGGGTCGGTAAAGATCTACTGCGTGCTGTCCGTGTTTGAAAGAAGTCGTAAAAGGATTAGGTAGGGTAAAAGAAAGGTACAGCTGCAAGGGTTACTGGATTGTTTGTTATCCAGATCGGTCTGCGTCCCGCAGATTCTTTTTCTTGTTGTCCGCCAAACCCCAGTGCTGGCCATTGTCGTGGTTCATCGAGCATTGCAGTTAGTGCTGACGGAAAAGTGAGGGCCGTAGATGTTACAGTTCATTAGCACGATCCAACGACCTCGTATTTTCTCCGCGCCAGCAGCAGCATGGCACTTACTTTCCAGTCACGACCACTGGACGATTTTGTCGCAGTTTCGTTGTCATGTCTTTGACTCGGCTTCTCTGTGTAACACCTCTGTCCTTGCGTCCACATCGCAAACCCCGCGATGAACTTGCAGATCATCGTTAAAAGAAGTGTTCTTGGTGGGCGGAAATTTATTTAAGCTAAAGCGAAATAAAGCGAAATATTCGACGCTACTAGGATATTTAGTTGAAAGAGACTGCATGGTCAGATGGCCAAAACATTTCGTTTGGTCTTCGCTTTTAATCGACCCGTTTATCGGCCGACAGCGCAGCCCGTCCTATCGGTATCTCTTCAGGGTATGACAAAGTTTCTCAGTGTGCACCTGGTGTGACATGTTTCGGTGATCTTACGTCTTATTATGTATCATGGAGCCTTTGTGGGTGAGCGACTTTACAATAACGCATAAGAAGAACATTATATTCCATTTAAAATTAAACGCCATAAAAATTGACCAGATGGTCCCTGGAACAGATAAAATAACTTTTAAAATATAAAACTAGCTGCACAGTGACATCAAGGAAGTAAACTTTCACAGTAATGATGTTCGGAGGACTGCAAGTAAAGAGAGCACATGCACCATACGCACATATTAGACATGCATGTGTGTATATGTGTATATATGTTCATCTCAGACGATTATACAGATGCGCAGAGTGAAAAATAAATCAGCTTCATGGTCCCAATATTTTATTCGTTTGAATCATGAGATAATAAAACAGCAGCATTGCATTTACGTACATTAAAATATCTTTTTTACACCAGTGTGCCAACTAGAGAATATAACAGAAAATGTGATTCGAACAATTGTGTCACTTGTACGGCTCTTTTGTTGTGTGTATAATCAGCTGAGTGTCTCACATTCAATTTCATCTGGATTTTTTTTTTCAGCTTGACTGACACCAGCACAAATAAATCTTATGCATGGCACCATATATGAAATGTCTGTTGCTGCTTATCTTCCCGACTTTCTGTTGCAGCTGAACTTCGATTATAGTTTTCTCTTGACTCCTGCCTGCTGTTTCTCCTCTTTCTCTTCATCGTCCTCTTTCTCTTCATCGTCCTTTTTCTCTTCACCTTCCTCTTTCGCCACTTAATGTCCTTACGCGAAGGACATGGTGGTTCTATATGTAATACACGAACTGAAGATCAGCGAATAGCTTCTTCGACAGGGAAACCAGCTTACTCATTGTTGAAAGCTTTTCTTAACGGGATGAATGGGGGTTTTATTAAGAAACGCTCTACGGGGACTTCAGACTTTGGAATTTGAATTTGAACACCTGCCTCGCTGACGGCAGCATTCCGGACGTTGAAGCGCGACAAGGGTTTCCTAAACAGCAGAAAGAAATACACTCGAGAAATCTCCCTCCACGGACCTTTCTTCGCGGCGCCTCTGCTTCCTGTAAGTCGCCCAGAGTTTAGCAATGATGTGGCGTCCGTAGGCAGGTTTGTTGAGGGATGTGATTTCCTGGACTCCATGACCTTTTAAGTCTCACTAGAACTCAGATGTTTTGTGCACACAGTTTAAGTTTCTTACAGGCAAATTATCTTCGGTGAATAATGGACTTCCAAAGCTTCATCCTCTTTTCTTCTCGTCTTTTCCACGACCCATCTGGTCCAGCTGAAAGACAAGTGCATGAGATGCATCAAGAAAAAAACCCAAACAAGCCAGGATTGATTTCATGAACATTAACCAAACACAGAATCTCAAAGACACGAGTCGCAGACTATCGGATGAAAACCATGAAAAGAAATGTACCTAACAAGAGGTAAAAAAAAAAGACAACAATTGCTGTAGGAAAGTACGCGTACTGCAAAGGGATCGAAATGAAAATTATTCTGACTGAATGTAGAATGCGGCGAGGTACACACAGATTTGCAGTTACTTAAGCATTTCCGATTTGACTGGGAGCGCACTAGGTTGTGTTCAGCTTATTTTGAATTATTGCGGCATGCTCGCGTCTTTTAAACATAAAAGTCATGTCATCCATTTCTCTTGCTAAAAACGTTTCCTTTGTGCTTAAACCCCTTTTAACTCATTTCTTTTCTTTTTTTTTTTGTTTGGTTGTTACTTCTCTCACCTGGTCGACTGCAGCGATTGCAGGTCTTGGGGCAATTTTTTATGACGTGGGTGTTGCTTATGCAGTACTTGACCCAGGATTTGCAGGCGCGGTCTTTATCCACACACGGTGGTTCTGGAATGGGAACAAAGCCAGCGCTAGGTTATTAGCCTTTCCACACGTAAGGGTTCACGTAAAATACACAAGGTGAACGGCTTGTTATTCTTAACCGGACGCAAATAAAATAGTTCAGTTAAAAACAGACCATGCAACTGCTTATAATAAAGAACAAACACAACGACTCATTCAAGCCAGCCATTGAATTTAGTATTCGTAGAAACTACATTTGGAATGTATTCTAAGTCTTTCAAAGTCTTGTCGTTCACAGAGGTGCGCCAACAGCGACATTAATTAAGATCACCACATACACGACAGCCCTATATCGAACCGCATTCAATTTCTCACCGGGATTGGTCTCACGTGCTGGTAGAATTTTTAAAAAGGGAATAAAGTTATGTACATATTCCGAACACATCAGCGATTTCTAGAAGCAGACACGACCGTGTCTTTGTGTCCGTGCAGGTTTGAACACAAGCAGGGTTGCTTTCCTTGATTGTAGGATTGCGGTATAAACGTAACTCCGCGTGACGTCGTCTGCACGGATCCGGTTGGGTAGACGACTGCCCTCGTGATACGCTCCAAAAGTATAGCTAAAAGGGGGAGGGGAGCTTCCCATGTATCCTGCAAGTTTGCCCTGGCTTGCTTCCCAGACAATGAACATGACGTCAGTGATGATGTCTGGTGGCGCAAGAATCACCTGTCACATCCGTTGTGATGATGGCACCCCCCTTGTCCCGGTCGCTGGTGGTGTTTTTGCTGTCCCCACCGGCCTTGCCAGGACAGCGACCGCAGGCTCTGCGGCACTCGACAAGCATAAAGCTGGGGTTGGCCTCACACTCGCCCTTGCCTGCCCAGTCCTGGCACTGAGCGTCTCCGTAGTCGTTGACACAAGTAGTGCCTGAAAAAAGTTCCAAAAACGTTCAAAATGGACTAACACTCTTACAACGTTTGTGGCTTGTTTAAAGGAAAGAGTTTATCAAAGCTGCCTCACCCAACTTGCCAGTTTATTCTGTGTTGTGGGGCAGCACTAATAGAAAGAAGAAAAACAAAATTAAAGTAAAAGCTTAAAGAAGGTCCAAATTTTTTAAGCTGATGCACTTTGCAGAGTTCTCAAATATTTTAATCCATCATCTTCGAGGGTGTATCCATATATATACGCTCACGTACATGTACGTGTGTAGTGTACCAGACGAGAACTACACTGCGCGTGCGCTGCCATGTCGTGATGGTCAGTGAAACACAACTTACTGTCGTTCTGTCGCGGCTCCTCCGTCACGTCGCACGCATCACACGCCTTACGACAATGACTCTTCATCCACACTGGGTTTTTCTCACACTCGCCCGAGGCCGCCCAGCTGCTGCACTTTGTGTCGTCGTGACTGTTTTCGCACGAGCCTGCAAAGTAAGACCCACACAGCTGTTTTCAAGCTCGCTTAGGGATTGGTTCCTTTCTGGAACACACCCGCAGAACAAATCCTGTATATGCAAATTTACTTAAGTCCACAAGTAATCCAGGGAAACTTTCTGGACAAGCGAATCTCTTTCACGTCCAAGTTCACGTACTGACCTTCGGATGATACAGAGTCTTCATCACTTGCGGTCCTGTTGCAAGTCTTGCAGGACTTCCGACAACTGTGGTGCATGTACTCCTTGTTCAGCTCGCACTCACCTCGCGCTGCCCATTCGTCACACTGCTTATCGCTGTCTTCGTTGATACAGGGCCCTGAGAACGCGAGTCATGGGCATCATACACACTCGCGTCAAATCCGAGATCGCCAAACGACGCGACGACGGAGCCCAGCCCGACACTTTTGGTTGTCAGAGCTCAGAAGCTTCTGAGCGACTTTGTCGCATCGCTTGAAGATCTCGAGTTCCGACACCTGTAGTACACGCTTGTCAGAAGGTTTCAGCGTCGGAGGCAAAAAAGACAGAGCTAAATCATAGAGGCACTAAACCATAGGGCCCTTTCGCAAATTACAGTCGACACTGACGTTTAACTCCGCGCTTTTTTTCTAATGTAGATCAGAATCGCATGCTCTTTTGATAATCGGTAACAGACAGACGAAGAAATGGACCCTAAGCTTCTAGATTTAATACAGCCTTTTCCGTACTGTTGTGATTTATTGTAACGAGTCGCGAATAGACAGCTGTGAGAACAGGGGAACAAAGTTTGCCGTGACACCGTACTTACGCTCTGGCATGTCCTTCTGGCAGAAGCATTTGCAGTGTTTGTCCACAAAACATGGGCTTTCGCAGGAAGGTGGATTCCGGCAATGTTCTGCACATAAAAAACACCCGCGCGCACACACACACAAAAGATCCAAAATGGCAATGATCATTGTAACGCAAAAAGAACAATGTTCTGATCGAATTATACGCGCATCAAAGAAATTAAATGAAAGAGTTGCATTTAGAAATGTCTCACGTTGACAGTTGTTGGTTATGTAAACACACACACACGCACACACAAACACACACGCACACGCGCACACACGCACACGCACACACACACACTACACAACAGAGAGAAAAGACGATTATAAGAGGGGACGGGATAGGAGAGACAGAAGAAGGGATAGAGACGATAGTTGGTTCAAACTGACGTGGCTGTCATGTCGAGTCGAAGAGTAATGAGGCTTGGAGGGAGGTGTGGGCGGGGTCGAGGAGAGAAAGAAATCAGTGAAGAAAGGCAAAAGAGTAGGGGACAGGACGTCAAAAGCCGGTTGAAGGGGGAGGGGTCAATGTCCGTAAGTCGGTAACTTACTGCTGCAGCCATACATGAGGTTGACCGACTTGACGTCAGAGAAGGACAGCGACTTGTAAGCAACCTGTCCGATCTCGGCTTCTTTGCTCTTGTCTTTTGTGAAGATCGTCTGAGCTTTCCCGTTGTAGGAGAAGGCCTGGAAAATCGTCCGTTAAATTCGCCTCTGAACCCTTCCTTTTCTCTTCGCTTTTAATTATTGTCTTCCAACGGGCTGACTCAGTCGCCCACTTTCAGACTCGCCCAAACTATCCACGCACTCACGCGCGCGTTCGCTCTTTCATCCACTCTTTCGCACACACACACACACACACGCACACACACACACACGGGTACGCATGCAGGCACACTTTGCAGACTACCACAAATGAGTTGATTATGAAGAAGAGGAGGAGAAAGAGGACGAAGAGGATGAGGAAACCCCAGACGTCTGACAAGCAGCCAGAAGAACGAAACAGACCTGCTAGTTCTGTCTGTAATCCTATAAGACGACATCTATATTAACAGTTCATGCATGAGCCTCCTGGTACTGGTCTGGGGCCGTATTCCCATAAAACCTATCAACATGGACTTTTAGTTGCAAGTTTTATACAGTCCTATTAAGGTAGAGTTCTCCCAGAACCGTAAGTTAGGTAACTATCGTCTTGCTTCGTTCGCGATTTCATTTCGTTTTACTACCTATAAGCCCTGTGGGAAGGGGTAGCCTGACAATACAAAACAATTACAATACAATATAAAAATTTAATACTTATATTAACAAATTAAAACATATATTGTTTTAATTATAAACAAACAGCAGAGTAATCTCGTACATAAAAGAAAAGATAGCATTTAAAAGGAAGTAAAATGCTTCTTAAACAGGGATCCAGCATGATAAACTTGCTTAAACTTCTAAGTCTTTTGTGATTTTCTGTTCATTAGTTCATTAGTTTCACGATTAAGAACGTGCGCTCACCCCTTGATGGAAATTGCATGCTTTGCTCTCGTCTAGAGGTCCAGAAACTGCGATAATGTCGGGCGACCACTGCAAACTGTCGGCGGAAGTCGGTTTGGGCACTCACCGTCTTGCCGTAGTGCATGATGGACGAATAGTCGTATGCTACACCCTGCTGGTCCACAGCGTCGGCGTTGTACTTGTCGAACCAGCGCCGCATGGCAGGGTCGACGTTGGCGTATCGGATGGTGATGTACTCGTCGCGGCTGGGAAGCTGGTGTTCATGGAGGAGGCCGATGGCGTGACCGGTTTCGTGAAGATACAGCCCTTTCTGACAGACGATGTCGACAGTATGAATAAAAATTGAAACTTTGTAGCGGGAAGTGTAAAGACAGTGTAATTATTACAACTTCAATCGGCTGTAAAGACGATATAAAATAGTACAACTTAAATAGGCAGTCTGAAGTGTAAAGATAAAAGTGTACAAATTAAAACTTGGTAGTCTGAAGTAAGACAGTGTAAATATTACAGCTTCAATCGGCAGTCTGAAGTGTACAGATAAAAGTGTACAAATTAAAACTTGGGAGTCTGAAGTAAGACAGTGTAAATATTACAGCTTCAATCGACAGTCTGAAGTGTAAAGATAAAGTGTACAAATTAAAACTTGGGAGTCTGAAGTAAGACCGTGTAAATATTACAGCTTCAATCGACAGTCTGAAGTGTAAAGATAAAAGTGTACAAATTAAAACTTGGTAGTCTGAAGTAAGACAGTGTAAATATTACAGCTTCAATCGACAGTCTGCAGTGTAAAGATAAAGTGTACAAATTAAAACTTGGTAGTCTGAAGTAAGACAGTGTAAATATTACAGCTTCAATCGACAGTCTGCAGTGTAAAGATAAAGTGTAAAGATTACAACTTCATGTGTGTAAATATGTGCGTAGGTCTAAGTTCTAACCACTTTGCTCAGACAGGCAGACAGACGGATGAAAAGCTAGGCGAATGACTGGCCTTTAGCTACATAACATCAAACGTACTATAAACAGCGAGTCTTGCGAGTGACTATAACTTGGCGTCACATGTGAGGATGTAACCAGTGCCAAGCTTCCGAAGGGTTTGTAGAAGACTCAAATTTTTCTAGCCAATATGCTTTTCAACAAATCAAAAGGGGGTTTCGAGACAAAACAAAAATCTGTCGGTCGCTCACAAATCTGCAGCCTGGTTTTTGCAAGTTCAGCTCTTGAACGCCTCCGATCATACCAACCGCAGAGTTGCATCTGTAAGATGAAGAAGAAAACTTTTGGGACAAAAAACTCATATTGTTTACAATTTTCTGTAGGGGAGTAGGGAAGTCCAGAACAGATATATATGATATAAAACTAACATATGCACGATATCTGGCAACTTATATTTGCCCTTTACACGTCAAGCGCCTGGAAGCACAGAATTCTATAAACTTGCGACACTTACCCATGTCCGTTTTGGAGCAGAACTTTGTTGTCATCGGTCTCTGCAGCAGGCTTAAACTCCACACAGGTAAACTTTCCCCATTCCTCCATGGCTTGTACAATTTCCGATATCTCTACTAAATCTTTAAACAAATATAATCAAGCGATGCGTATATATTGAGGAAAACTTAACACAAATACCGTACATAGATTGTGCTCTTTGTGTGGTCATAAATTATGCAATGAACACACGAAAATAAAAATAATTTTGAAAGGTTCTGCGTTAGGGCGACCTCCCCTCCGCCCCAGCAGTTTATCTTTACCGAGACTAATGAGCATAGTAGCCACGACTGTGCTGACGTCATCAAAAAAAAAAACAAAAACAACTGACTTGTGCAGGTCACATGTTCAAACGAAGTGGTCAGTCCTAACACGCCCTGCCTTATTTGCATGTCATGATCCTCCCCAATCCATTCCCCTTCCTTCTGAAAGCTGCAGAAGGCACTGCAGACCGAACTAAGGTTCTGACAAGGGTTATCCGAAGGTGAGGCCGCATACGTCATGAAACATGGCAACAAAACAGTCCAGAGACAGGCAGAAAGTCCTTGCAGACATATGACATCTATAAGGTCTCAGTTTCCACCAGGTAGCTGGGACTGGAGTCTCGTTCCCGGGGTGTCACGACAGCGGCTGCGTGTCAGGGCCTTATCAAACTATGTCAAGGGTGGAGGAGGGAGGTGCTGTTTATGTTGTACTTACTGAAGGAACCATTTTGAATTTCGTAGGGAATAATGTGACTGGGCCATCGAAGTCTCACATCCCCTGCTGACTTCCTCTTGGTCAAGATCAAGTCACTCTCGCTGCCAGCAGAAAAGGAAAAGGGGATAGAGGAAAAAAAAACAGTTGGGGGAGGGGGAAGAAAGAAGGAAAAGAAGATGAAAGGAAAATAGCGTTGGGAAGAACCCACCTGATATTTTTTGTGTGGAAACGATCTTTAACTGTCGTTTGCTTTTCGAACAAAAACTCGACTACTGAAGAGCGAAATGAAAGGCGAAGAGGTAACCTTTTCTGGAAGTCACAGATATTCACACACACACACAGGCAGACTGGTAGGAAAGTGGACAAGAAGGCAGGCATGAAAACAAGAAAGCAGACACTGCGTGAATACAAAACAGAGACGGACTCTCCCAATTATTAGACAGACAGACAGACACATACAGGCAGGAGTGTAGCTAGCCTGTAGTTGTAAAATACTTGCCCATAAAGACGAAGCACCTGCTCAGGTGTAAGGTTCATGTCTAGTTCAACTGTATACAGGCCGTCGTCTGTCCTGCTCAGCTCTTCCATTGCTTCGTCACGTGCACACAAACGACGAACAGGTAAATAGCGCAGGTGACAGATTCACACATATTGCCATGTGTAAACGATAACAACAAATCTGACAATTGAAGCTAAAAGACAGCAAAGGAAATCAAGAAATCACAGAAACTTTACGGAAATATAAGGGTGTAGGAGGTGGGCAGTGCCAGTACCTTCGATGATACATAAAAGCACTCGTTAAATTCAAAATGCGAACGGGTCTTACAATCAGTCTTACGACTGTAAGTGCAGATACCAATGTTTATCCTATACACAACCCGAGTGCGGTGGAAAATGGCAAAACACGGTCTATCGTTTATAAATGGCAACAGGTTACTGTATCCCTACTTCCATTTGTAACTTACAATTTCCGTTTGCTGGCCATGCGGTCCACGTGTTCAGCTGAACATTGGAACAAGTTTCATCGCGGCACACTGTGAAGTAGAAATGACACATCGCTCATTCTCAGGACTGTCGATCAGCACGCTAAGGTCAAGGCCACGCGCTGGTCTCTGAGTATAATGACTATAAAAGGCACTGCTTGCAGGCTAAAATCGCCTATGGTTCATTTCACGAAGCCAACAACTAATAAAAAATGTACGGTAACATCAAAGAGAAATTGGCCAACCGACACTTAGACAGGAAGTCAACGTTTCAATGTAAGTTTACCTTTTGTGCTCTTGCTGGCCTCCAGAATGATTTCGTCAATCGTCTTGATTCTGTAGTGCCTCGGAGGACTTCTGTAAGCTTCGCACAGCATCTGCGTGTGAAAGGCGTAAGCACTCATGTATCCTTTCCCATACATTAAACTCCATTCACTCCGTGATGTTTATGAGCAGTTTTGTCTATTAGCTCTTTTTAACCCTCTTATGAGGGAGGTAAGAATGGTTTATTCAAGTGACGTACGTACGTCTGGTGCTGGAGAATCAATTCAGGGTAGGTTATGCATGTATTAACGCCCAGCGTTGGTGTTCGATACCTTCAACACTCTCATCCCACAAGAGGGACCGGCTTCGAGTCTTGGTAAATAAGTTATTTTTTTCTTCCTATTCTGAACAGTCCTACTGTTTAATGTTTTAATCAAAGCCAGCGCCGACTGGCCATATAGTTTTCCCTTCACCCACTAACCCTAACCCAAATTTTCTCGCAATAAGACCTAATGGAAAGGAACTATTGGTTAAAAAGTGGATTAAACAATAGAAGCGGCTAGAGGTATCGGCTACCCCTCCCCCCTGCCTGAGCAGCCAATTACGTCACTGAGCGCATGCGCAGTTTGGCGGAACCTGGTACTCCCCACGGGACGATTTTAGTTCAGGGACAAAGCTTACAGCTTGCATATTTTGAAAGCTACAAGATCGCAGCAGAAACAAAATTCTACACGTTACCTTGAAATGAATCTTACCTGCATGAGCAGTGAGGTGAGCAGTAGACCTGCAACACACAAAATCATGTTCGATACGTGTAGTGCTCCACGTAGCCTCGGGAATATCAAGTGTTGCCTTGAGAAAGACCTTCTCTTATATAGCTCGGGCTGCACTTTGGGTAATTGCCATAATTTTTGTCGGGTTCCAATTTCTCGAACACAGACGTTATTAAGTCTCTAATAGATCTGTCGATTTGTGTAGCTCGTGAAACATGAAAGCCCTGCTAACTAGCGCCATCAGTAATCTGTCAGTCATTAACAAAATGGCACTGTTACTGTCTTGAAAGAAAATAAATTTTTTGAAGCCAGGCTGAACATATAAATGGTAGTTGGATGAAAGTGTGGAGGAAATCCCTTCGTTTTCATGGGAAAATAATAATAAAAAATCTGTTTAGGTTTATTTGGTTCAAGGGGCACACAAAAGAATGAGATGATACACCTAACAGAGGGTGAATGAATGAATGAATGAATTTGCTAACCCTCTGCAGGTTTCACATCAGTACGTTAAAAATAACCAAGTGAAGAAATCAACCAGCCACCCCCCCCCACCACCACCACCAATGACCAGCCGGCCACATTACACAAGAATAGGCACAAGTAGCGTAGCGCCAATGCAAGCATCTTATACGTGCATGTGTAAGTTAATTCTCACCATGTTACTCCATCACAGGCCCGAAAGAAAAAAAAAGTGGGCATATATTTATCCACATCATAATGGAGACTTCCTAAATACGTATACCGAACACTGTTTTGTACCCCCACCCCGCCCTTCCAAGCAGGATTTGTGATAATGACTGTAACGGGCGACAAAGAATGGTAGCCAGCCCCGGCATGCCCATGCTTACAGCACGAAATGTTTGGTGCACTAAAAACAGTTGCAGACTGTCAAGTGGTCAACAAGAACGATCGCGAAGATTTTATTTTAAGCAGCATCGGCACTCGAATTTTGAAGTTACAAGTTAGACATTAAAGCGTCTGCTTCTAAGGGAGGAGGTCGGTGGTTCGCATCCCGGCCGAGTCATTCCTAAGACTTAAAAATTGGCAATCTAGTAGCTGCCCTGACAGACGCTTGGCACTACAGGGAACAGTACTAGGACTGGTTGGCCCGGTGTCAGTAGAATGTGACTGGGTGGGGCTGAGGCCCGTGTTGTGACAGCAGTCCCACGAGTGACATCACGTTAAACCGTCTCTCAAGCAACACCGTCCTGATATCCACCTCTTTTGCAACTGGACGTTGAGAGAGAGAGAGAGAGAGAGAGACCCTTATGCTTCAAAGTACCACAAGGGCTGTTCCTCCGTTCGACTGTGCTCAATGCATCAAAAAACACCCAATATAATAACACAGATACAGTCAGAAAAATCAGTTTTTATTGTGCTTTATTTCTTTCTTACACAAGAATCAACGCATTGTTCCCGGACTGTTTTAAATGAATGTTAAGTTATATACAGTACATAGAAACCCTACGTTTATTTACGTTTAGTATTATTAATAACATGGATGGTGGAGAGAAGTTGTTTGTTAATGGAATAACATCAATACAAGAAGCATAAATTTCAGCAGTGTTACGTCTTAACTATCATAATCGATTTTTCTCTTCTGCTCCAAAGGAAAGAAGACAGAAGAGAGGAATATTTAGAAATGTTCAGAATAGTGAAGTTAACGAAAGTAAAAGACACGTATAGTGAAGTCAGCATGCAAGCTTCTGACGCACGAGGCCCACACGTCTGTCATCGAATATACGTCATCACTCGTAATCGGTCATCGAAAGTACGTCATCACTCGCAAGTGCTACAGGAGCGTTGACAGTGACGCAGCATATAGTGTGCGTTAGACGTGCAGTGACCGGCCTTTGCCCACACGCTGCACAGGAAAAGCTCATCTCGACATCCTGCAAACAAGACGATTGAGCAAGAAACTAGACCATCCTGCTTAGATATGAATAGAAAATTCAAATGCTTATAACATCGACAGTCAGAACAAAATATAACATTATGTAAAAGAGTTTATTATTATGAACTTATCTATCACTTTTCCAACAACAGAAATAATAGTGAGAGAAAGAAAATGCCACACATCAGACAGACGGACGGACTGACGGGCTGAAGGACGGACGGACCGACAGACTGACAGAGAAGAAGCACCTCGTGACTGCTTTAGATTTTTACTACAAAAATACTAAAACTTGCTGAGAGGAAAGACTTTATGAATAGGAACAAGTTATTCTTTAAATTAATTTGAAAAGAAAACATGGAAACTAGTAGAAAACGTGGATTAAAAAAAAATCATCTTAGATTGAGTTTCACAGTACACGACGACATTTGAAATCAGGAAATGGGAAACAGCCTCCCTTACCGTTGCAATTGCTGCAGGATTTTTTGCAGAAGATGAGGTTGTAGCCTGGATTACTTTCGCAGAATCCATTTTTAGCCCAGCCAGGGCATCCGGCATCTCTGTCTCTGCAAACTTCTGTAAGAAATGGCACAGAGAAAATTATTCCAGATTACTCTATTTCGTTTTTTTAAATTTGTGCGTTCATGGAAGTTAAGCTTATGCAAAAAAAAAAAAAGAAAAAGAAAAAAAAACCAACGGAATTTCAAAATATATATCTCTGGCTTTTAAAAAAAAAATATTACTTTCGTCTCCAGCAAGGCCTGTAGATCACATGTTCGATATTTGGTTGTTGAATATTGTCTGGTATTTCATTCCCTTTAATTATTATGCCGGATAGGTGTTAGCAGGTTTTTTCTTCTTTAAAATGGAATCAACTTAATTTCATTCGTTATTTTTTCTTTCTCGGAAGTGGAATCAAGTTAACTTCGTTCGTTATTTATTTTTCCGTAAGTCAAACCAAAACAAAAAACCGCATTACCGTGAAAGATCCTTATATCTTGTCAAAACTGAAAGCGATTTTGGCTCGGACGCACACGCACCTGTTTCGCCGCCTGAACTGCCAGTTCCGGTGCCACTTCCAGACCCGCTGCACACGTTGCAGGACTTCTTGCAGTGCTTGTGCATCCACATAGGGTTGATGTCACAGTGACCTGCTTCTGCCCAGGCTTTGCATTCCACGTCGTTATGAGAGTTGAAACAGGTAGCTGAAAATACATCTCATCATGATGATGATGATAATGATGCAGACGACGACGATTATGATTGTTGGATGGATGGATGGATGGATGGATGGATGGATGGATGGATGATGATGATGATGATGATGATGATGATGATGATGATGATGATGATGACGACGACGACGACGACGATGATGACAAAACCCCCAGACGGTGAGAAGAGGAGAAAAAGAAAGAATAGATGCGTTTATGACCCTTATTATTAGCAAGGAAAGCTAACGACTCGCGGGAATCTTAAAACAAAGCAGTAATGTTACACATTAAACAAAAGAGTCCGTGTCGCAGCAACTTGGCTGGTCGGAGAAGAAAACGGAGATGAAAGAAGAGATAATGAGAGCTTAAGATATGACAAAGTGTAAGGCTTTTTGGCCTGGGAATTTGTGAATTTCTCTTTTGAGATAAGGGTGCTTTTATCGTGTATCTCTTGAATGAAACTTAATGAAAACAACAACAATAATGTTGTTGTTGTTGTTGATGATGATGATGATGATGATGATGATGATGATGATGAGTATCTTAGCGACAGGATAAGAAAGAAAGAAAGAAAGAAAGAATCAACACTGAAGATGAGGAAAAGGAGGATGAAGGACGAAGATAATGACGAAGACGATGACGATTACGCTGGTCGATGACAACTTCGACGACACGAGTTGCTAACCAGTGTCAGGCTTCTTCGTCCTGGGTCTGTACTCCCTCCCAACTGTGGTGACGTCAGGCCGTGGGGAGGGCGTTCGCGCTTCTGGTTGTGTGGTCGCTTCCGTCTGACAGATCTCGCAGGCCAACGCACAGTTGTCGTGCATCCATTCGCGGTTTCTGATGCATTCTGTGTCCTCTGCCCAGATCTCACACTCCTTGTCTCCGTGGAGATTTTTACAGGTACCTGGCCAAAAGAAAGGGAAACATTTTAAAATCCTATGCAGAAACTTACTGTGTTGTATTATAAAAAGCTATTGTCATAGTGGGCGCGCGCGCCTGTGTCTGTGTGTGCTTGCGTTCGTGCTTGCGCGTGACATGTCTAATATTTTCCTTATTATCTGACATAAAAAGTTCTTAGTCGAACCATGCGGCATTCAGTTGTAAACGCTGTTAGAGACAGGTTATACAGGCAAAGACGACAGAAGTGGTATTCTGCCGAACGCTTGGCGAGGATTTGTCAAACGTTTGCCGAGGTTTCGCCAAACGTTCGCAGAAGCTCTAGCTCTTACCGTCTGCACACTTTCCGCAGCTTTTTCTGCAGTTCGGAATCATCCACTTGGGGTTTTTTGTGCACTCGCCTATCTCGGCCCAGCGCCTGCATTCCGCTCCGTTCGGATGAATGTCAACACATTCGTCTGGAATGTATGTCGCCAGCATCACACACCGCCGCCACAAAATGTCACGGGGACAAGATCGCCGTTGTCACTTGCGTGATAAGATAAATGAGGGGACGAAGAGACGAACGCGAGTGGGGTGGGGAAAGATGAAATGAAGGTAAAAAAGACAGACAAGCAGTTAGACAATGAAGATGACATAACATTGTCTGCATCGATGAAAGTTTTCATAGACATTTCAAATCAGCCTCCAGTCTCCTACACGAGATGGCTGGAAGCTGAGGCGCTGCATACATTATACCACTGCACCAAAATGTTTGGGGGCAAAAGAAAAACTTCCATGCGCAATGCACGTGATATATTTTTAAAACGTGTCAAATGACGAAGATGATATTTGCATCTCTGAATCACGCATATGCGCGAGCATTTTGAAACCAATTTAAAGAGATTTAAAAACACGACAAACTGTTACAGATTTTTTTCTTCTAGTGATTAATCATGCCTGTCTGAAAAGTTCACCGTAACCAGATTTCAAGCATTTCTGAGACAAGTGTTTTACGGTCCCGACCAGTTTTCAAGGCATGTTAAGAGCGAGAATGGGGTTGCAGCCGACAGGCCGCCTCAGCTGAGAAAACTGCTTTCGTCCTTCCGTCTCGCACTTACTCTCTTCTTCCTCTTTTTCCTCGTCCGTGGTGCCACCGTCCGACTGAGACTTCTCGGCGCATTTCCGACAGGATTTCCGACACCTCTCAGTCATCCAGTCCTCGTTCAGCACGCATTCACCGTCCACAGCCCACGCCTCGCACTTGGCGTCGTCATGGCGGTTGCTGCAGCTGACTGCAACACACGCGCGTGCAGCACTCGGTCAGAACGCACGAAACACGAGGCAGAAAGCAGGTGATCGGGGAAAGACAGAAAGAAGGAAAAAGGGGCACGGACGAGAAAAAGATTGAAAAATAAAATCAGAAAGGCAGGGCTATCTCAGAAACCGACATATTTACTTTCAGGCTGCGTGGCCGGATTTCCACAAAAGTTGCACGTGCTCTTGCAGTTCTTTTTCATCCAGAAGCTGTTTGTGACGCAGTCGCCAAGCTCCTTCCACTTGTGGCATTTCTCGAAGGAGTAGACGTCTTTGCACACACCTGACATTCGAAGCAGGTGACGTGAGCTCATAACATGTATATGGGGTACAGATAAAAACAACGTTTTGCAAGCCGAAACTGTTTCCGAAACTCATTTAGACAGTGCAGGGGAAACAACCGATGATCGGGCTTTACAATGATACAAAGTTTACTTCCCTTATACCGTTAAGTGTGGCCCTGCAAATTTTTAAATCTGTCAAACCATAGAAACCATAGGACGCAGTGCTGCCTCCAGGGTTATCACGGGCGCCTAGGATGGGACGCAGCGGCGGGCACAAAGAGTTTTAAAGTATGCAAGATTCCTTCACTATAGCAGAAAACATCAGTAAAAATACACAACAGATGATCTCAACAACGACCACCACGACGACGATGAGGATAATGATGATGATGACGAGAACGACGATGAGGATAATGATGATGATAACGAAAACGACTATGATGATAGAACAAACGTACAAACAAGCATCGGGTAAATAATAATGACGATGATCACGACGACGGTGATCTTTTTCTTAAACGACTGTATCAGTTTCAAGTCTTTGCAGCGGTCAGAACTCCCCTGCCTTTGATCTCTCAAGAATTAAGAATCCTGACTTGATATTTGGTACAACTGTAGAAACTACCTTCACACGTCTGGTCGCTGTTGCTGTCCAACACTGGACTTACAGCCGTCGTTTGTGCGGCGCGAAATTATGCGTTTCTTGCCTTTTAGCGTAAACGCATAGTTTCGCATTGTGTTGTGAATGATATCATCTAGTGTTTTGTACAGCTACTTTACGCTAGTACATATACAATGGTTGCTTTCTTACCTATCATCCAGTCCTTGGGAAACAGATTTGCGAACATTCCGAACCACTGCCATGCCCAAGTAGTGAAATGGTTCTCTGCGAAAGAAAGCCCCCAATCCCATGTGACAGTAAGTTCGTTTGCAAGTCTGTATCCTTGTGACTTAGTGCACTGTGCATGTTTTCACACGACCATCAAGTTCTGTGTGTCATGCTCGTGGGTAAACATGAGTGCTTGTGTCTTTGTTAGGGAAATAAACTATCACATTTAATTTTGAAAATTGAATTCGTCGATCAAAACTCTTTCAAAGACAGACGAGGAAAGAGAATGTTTCAGTGCTGCCTTTCCCCAAAATTTCAGACCTTTCAATAGTGTGTTGCAACTTACCTTCTTTCTTTTATTTTGAAAACAAGTACACTGTAATAAAACACGACGGGTATGCCATGTGACAGATTCGTTAATGTTTTCCTGGTAATTTTTTCTGTCCTTATTAAGCGATCGCCGTGAAGATCTTTCTATGCATGTTTCCCAGCCCTCTGCAGCTACATCGCAAGATGTCTTCCAGACACTCAAAAACAGCCTGATACCAAGAATACGCGCAAGAAAAGACACCCCCCTTTGCCAGCGATGATTGGTTAAGAGAAGAATGCTTTCTACGACGATTGCCCAGAGGAGAAGGTAGCTTACTGTCTTCCTGTTCCTGTTGCTCTCTGTCCTTCTTGCACTGGCCGCAAGCTTTGGTGCAGTGGCGTTTCATGTACTGGCTGTTGCGGTCACATTCTCCTTGATTGGCCCAGACGAAACATTTCCAGCTGTCGTAACTATTGGTGCAAGTTTCTTGATTACAACAAAAAGGAATGAAAATAAAGATTTCACGTGCTGGTTTTTGTACTGTTTTGCTTTGTGTTGTGTTGTGTTGTGTTGCGTTTTGTTATGTTGTATGCTGTTTTGAGCTGTGCTGTTGTGTTGTGCTGTATTGTGCTGTGCTGTATTGTGCTGTTCTGTATTGTATTGTGTTGTGCTGTATTGTGTTGTGTTGCCTTGTGTTGTATGGTGTTTGAGCTGTGTTGTGTTGTGCTGTTTTAAACTGTGTTGTGTTGTGCTGTTTTAAACTGTGTTGTTTGTTTGTTTATTGTGTTGGGCGTGATCCAGAGTTAGGTATGGTGTGGGGGTAAGATATGGGGGTGTTCTGAAATGTTTCCCACGTTTCAAAAAACCTATTAACATTTAAAGAGTAACAAAACCTTTTAAACTTTCCTCTGATTTCTTTCTCTTTTATTCCTTTAACGATGTACACAGCCAGCTGCTACTCAAATAGAATGAAATGCTCAGCTTTTTTTTTTTACCGTCTGGTGGTTCTGCCCCTGTCTCAGAGCTGACGTCACTGATCTGCGAAGTTTTCACCTGGCAGTCCTGACAGCCGTCCGTACAGATACAGTTACAATTCTGATCCAGGAAGCCTCCATCAGTGCACGTCACAGTAGGAGCGCAGAATGCTGTTAACACAAAGAAAACGAGCGCATCCACGCACGCGAGAACATTTCTAAACAATTTATTTTTAGGTAATAAAATAACACATACACATATACTAGCAGGCACGCTCAGACAGCTGTACATATTGTGTATATATTTCGATCGTGCACACACGTACATGTAAATAAAAAAAACTCAAAATAAACATCGAGATGCAAAGCACATGCAGTCGATCGTCTATCTGCTTCAGTCGCGACGGTACACAAATTCCCGGCAGGCGACGCTTTGTGAAACAGCTATAAAGGTCACACATTGGTGTTTGCTGTCAGAAAAGGCTGATACGACATATTTCCAATGTCTTTTTTAAAACAAATCTGCTAGCAAGTGGTATCTATTTTATTTCGCGGGGGAATGTCGTGCGGTTCACTGAGCAGTCTCACCCCGGTGTACAGAATTAATGCACTTTGTGGAAATTGCAGAGGAACATTAAAAGAAATAGGGAGTTAATCAGTATGCCTCACCATCGCAAGAGTACATAGCAAGGGAGTTAATCAGTATGCCTCACCATCGCAAGAGTACATAGCACTGACAACCTTGATGTCTGAGAAGGACAGTTCCTTCATATAAACTTTGCCGATCTCTTTTTCCTTCGACGCATCCCTGGTTCGAATCGTCTGGGCTTGGTTGTTGTAGGAAAACGCCTGTGCACAGACACATTGATCCACATACATGTAAACGCGCATGCGTGCATGTGTGTATAGTTCCACGCGCACACATGTTTGTACCCTTCCTTACGAGGGTTAAATACTAATTAAAATGCAAGTCTTTGCCAAAACACTAACAACCAAGAACAGACGCATTTATCTTAATTTGTCGACTTTATGTCTTGTTTAGAGGGCGTTGTGGTGATGCAGGTTAAAGCAAACATCGATTATATTCCAACTACACGACAGTGATGGCAGTTATTTAATGATAGCGACGATATGTTGATTACGACTATATATAAATATATCGTTGATAATTTTGATAACGGTGATGACAATGACGGCGATAATGATGATGACGATGACTACCACGACGATAATCCCCCCCCCGCCATCCCCCAAAACCAGTGATAATTTAGTAGTTAAAAAAAGGATAAGGCGTACATACTGTGACGCCGTAATGCATGACAGACGAGTACTCATATGGCACGTTGAACTGGTTAATTATTTGTGGGGAGTACTTGTTGAACCACACCCTCATGTGCGGCGACACGTTGTTGTAGAGGATGTCGATGTAGGTGTCCCTGTCAGGCAGCTGGTGTTCATGCACGATGCCGATGGCGTGGCCAATCTCATGCAGGTACAGGCCTCTCTGTGACACGACACACGCCACACGAAACATGCAGTCAACCACATCTGCGGATCTGACGTGCGTTGCCTACACAAGTTGCCTACCCGCGCTGAAAAAAATCTCGCAGAGAAGATCTCTCGGCAAAGTAACTGCCGCTATTCCTCGCATTCATTTTTACGTGCATATCTTCGAATCTTGCGCCCCGAAAGTATCTCCGACACCACTACCGGGTAGATTTTTTTCCTCCGCGCGGAAAAAGCATCCGTTTCCTATGGGCAGTTTGCGTCAGATTACTTTCAGACAGATTACAAGACGCGGTACCACGTTATCAAAAGTGGACTTTAATATGTGGACAAATATTGTGTGTTAACTGAAGAAACAAAAAGTGTATAAATAGACTAAGAAAGGAAAGTGATATCAATATGATTCTACGTTTCAGCACCATGTACTAATGACACTTCACGTTTCCTTTTTCTTAACCAAGCTCTGACGGTGTTTTTGGAGATCTCTGATCTCGCGTTTTTAATGAATATGTATACTTAAATACGATTAGCAATCCTTTTATATCTTACGCCTGGGTAGACCGCGCTCTATATATTTTGGGAACTTGACGAAAAGTCAGAAAACTTACCTGTAACAATATCAATGCCGCCGCATTAGCTAAAAGAAGTAATGACATTAAGCAGCATTAGCCAAAATAAGTAATGATATTAAGCAACATTAGCCAAATAAGTAACGACCCCCCCCCCCACCCACCCAGACACGTATGCGTGGAGGTTAGAAAACTTACGAAACGACATCCAGCCACGTCAAGGTTCAACAGCTGCACGCCTCCTACCATACCCAGCTGTGAGTTGCAGCTGCAAGAAGATGAGGTATTTCGTGTTTTTCTTATTCTGGTCTTCTTTAACAATAGGTTAAACCCAACTTCTGTACGTTACAAGTTCATCAGTACTGCGGTTTGAAACGAGAAGAAACGAACAAGATTGTCTTGCTGCTGATGGTGATGACAACGACGAGGATGATGATGATGATAATAGCAATGACGAGGACTGTAGCATAGTAGCAGTTGTAGCAGTGGAAAGATAATGGTGATTATCATAGCGAAAATAATAATGATAATGTGAGGGGACTGTTGGAAAGATCGAGTTTACCCCATTCCGTTCTGGAATCGGACCATGTTGCGATCGGCATTGATGGCGGGTCGAAACCTGATGCAGGTGTACCTCTCCCACTCGATCATGGCCTGCTTGATCATGTATTCCTCCTTCTCACCTGTCGACCGCGAACTGACAGTTTTAGCAAGAAAAGGTGAGGGCTCAGATAGCAGATAGCACAACCGGAAGGAACAGTTGAAACACGCCAACGTAGTTCAGACTTTGGAAAGATGTAGAGCAGGTTAATTTCTACTTTAGAAAACAAGACAAATAGCGAGTGTAAAACCCATCTATAAACAATCTTTTCTACCAGTGGCATTGCTATGTACAAGTAGCACGTCTCTCTCTTCGTGTGTGCGCACGCGTTCGTGCATGCACGCCTGTGTGGCTGAATGTGTATATCTGGATGAGTGAAAGTGACTAACAAAATCTCAGTATCATATTCAGGCGCCGGAAGTTACGTCCTTTGCAAAAGAGACGCATAATTTAAATCATGACGTCAACGGCGAACTTACTGAAATCTCCCCTGGCAAACTGGTAGGGAATTTCCCCCTGTGGCCAGCGCAAAATCACGTTACGAGCCGCTTTCCGTTTGTGGCGAGATTTGGGAATTGTGATGTTGCCCGCTAGGACGAGATCGCTGCAAAAAAAAAATCAAAACAAAAATATGTAATCCTTATGTAAGGTTTAGGAAAATCTGATCTTGTGGCATCACTGAAAGGTAAAGAAAAAGACATTCAGCGAGAAAAAGAACGCTAATATTGATTTGTACTATTATTGCTGTTGTCTTTTTCTTCCTCCTCACTCCCTCTTCCTCCTCCCGCAATAGCACAATTGATAGGTCTACTTCTCCTCTTTCACATCCTACGCTAACATCACAAAATCTTTCTTCATCGCCCTCTGATCGTAGCATTTCTTAGTCAGTTAATCTGGCTGCAAAAACAACACTTCAAAGAAGATAACTGTGTTGCCAGGGCAGCATTTAGAGTGCGATTATAAAAAGGTGTGACAAAACATTCGACAAAACATTGGTCCGAGATCTACAAACCCCTTACCTGGACGGCGGTTCATACAGACTGAGAAACTGTTCTTGTGACAGATACATGTCCAGCTCTGCTAAGATGTTCTCGCCTTCGGCAAGAATCTTGTTAGAGGCCACTGGTGGATGACAAGAAAACAGAGTCACGTGCGTTATGTACAGCAGAACCAAAAGAAACAGGCTGAATTTTGAACAACAGAATAACAAGAAACAGACTAGGTTATGTACAACACAGTTATGAGAAACAGATTATGTACAACACAGTTTTGGGAAACAGACTGAGTTATGTACAGCACAATCATGATCTCATGTGAAAAGCAAATATAAATACCTAAAATGCCTCGTGGTTGCCCCAGGTCTCAGGGGTTTTTTTTTGCCTTACCGTCGATGCCTCCAAGCGCTTCAGTGATGAGCTGGTCGATGGTTTTGTCAATGTAGGGTTCCCGACGTTTGAACGTGTTCCTGGTTGGGGCGACTCCTGCCTGGGTGGGAGATTCTGGCTGTCCTAGCACTGCTGGCACTGTCAGCACGAGGACAGCCTGCAGTCAGACACGATGGAGGTAACCCTACCGTGAAGGCTGCTGTCTTCTTTCCGTACAGAAAACATCACGGACCCCACTCTGTATTTTATGGGCTCCTTTCATGTGTGGAAAAGCCGAAGCCTGAGCGGTCACGCATCTCAGTCCAAGACCACCTGAGTGTTTTAGTGGTGGTGATACTGCGCGAACGGATGTGTTTGGGGAGCCAAGAAGCGAGCATATACCTGGGATGAATGCTGATTCTAGGTATTCGCGCGAGATATGCACGGTTCTTTGCGTAAACATACATTTTCGCTTAGTGTAACAACGTTGATGAGAACACGCAACTTCAGATGAGCACAGGACTGTGTATTCAAGAACAAGAATAAAAAGAAAGAAAGCATGGAGATGATGATGATGATGATGATGATGATGATGATGATGAGGAGGAGGAGGAGGAGGAGGAGGAGGAGGAGGAGGAGGAGACAATAACGACGACGACGATAACAGAAGAAGTATAGCTTTGTTTCTCACGAATAAATACAAATACAATACAGAACTATATCAGCCGGCAGTGATTCTGACTTTAGTAGACACTTTCAGAAATGAAAGCCTTGCTTCGCAGAGCTAGATTAAAGAGAAAACAACAGCTGACTATGTACATCTTCGCTGTTTACCGTGAGAGCGAAGTATACTGTTAGTGGAACACAGCTGACGCCTTGTCTCGGACATTCAATCGTGAGTACACCAAGCAGCCCACGTGCAGCACAAATACGTCAGCGCTCACAAGTAGCCTGGTCTTAGAATACGCAAATATATATACAAGCATGTAAAAAACTATATTGCCTCCTTTGCAGGTCACACTCGGGCGTTATATGAGGACGCGGACACTTCACTGAAGTGTCGTCAGAACGTTGGCTATCTGGTGGCAGCGGAACACGAATGTAGCAATGTCACGATGCCGAAGGATGTCATAAGAAATCCCACAGTTAAAGAAAAGTGGAAAGGACATGCACACAACAAAGTTTTAAGCCATCAAGGATCGTTGCGTATTCAATAAGAAAACCTTTTGTGCATGCTATGCATTCTACAAGTTTCATCCGAGTAGTTTATTTTTCCCTCCTTATTCGGTAATAATTAAGTTATTCAGTCGTCCCAGGAGCAAATAAGTTACAAGTTTTTTTTATTAATTTCAGATTTCGACTACATTTGTACAAATATCGGGTGCCATAAAAGCTAGAAGCTTATGAACTGGTCACCAAAAGTTACAAGTTCGCCGAAACAGCGTTTTCAGATACAGAAAAAAAATCCGGTATTCAGAAATAAATACACAGTTTACGTGTATACGGGGTCAGGTGAACACCAACACATTAATGATCGACTAAAAAGGAGGATAATGCTTTTTTTCCTTTAAAAAATTTGATAACAAGGTAGCGTGACAAGAAAAGAAGAGAGCAAACCAGCAATGAAAGCTTCATCGCGACGAAACAGTAATTATTAATAACTGGTGATGTAAGGTTACAATTAATGAAATTAAAGAAAACGATACTAACAATACGATACTATAAAAGCTTACCATATGAAGATAACAATCGCACATACTGGCGTTTCCTTGTATGCTTCATACAGTTATCTGCATTGAAGACTGTACCTTCTCGATCCTTTGCCAGCCAAACAAAAACAGCGCTCCCTCAAAATTTCATTTGAAAAACACTTGCGCCATCACTGCGAATGGCATAAAGATTGCAGTGATTTTCACACCGAGATTTAATGTGCGCTGCGACGGGATCAGCGGACGCGGGCAAGAGTCGCGATGTTGCTGTAAACCAGTTTTGCTTGGGGAAGACAATCCAGTTACTTCGAACGTTACCTAAGAACCACAGGCAAAGGCGATGCGGATGTTTTGGGAATTGCTGATGTCAACGACTCTTATGAACTAGAGGGCAAGATGAGGCTGTTCCTAAGAGCTGAACCCGCGGGAGTTGGTGGGGGGTGGGGGGTAGGAAACAGCACTGAGGTTGCAGCACAGACCTTACATATGTAAGGTCTGTGGTTGTAGGATGGTAAATGACACTTGTTAAAGTGCGTTAAGTGCATCAATAGTGTTGCGTGTATGTTGCAAGTGCACCGAAACGTGTACCCTTCCTCTCGCCTTCATCCATTACTGCATTAATGTTTGAAAGTTGAGAAACTTAACAGCACACAAACACTGGTTCACATACACAACAGTACAGTTACTAAATACACTGGATGCATATTACTGAACTCAGCTATTATAAACATCCACTCATCACCAACATCAGCTCTAGGAAATATGTACACACAACTGTCTATAGATGACCACGGACGCTTAAGTTTTAAGTTACCTGCGTACCTTTATACTTGTCAAGTAGTGAAGCCAAATATGAATACACGCAGGGAGGGGGAGTGGAGGAAATGACATGACACCATGATCTTTTGTGTAGCAAAAGAATTGCGTAGGGTAAAACACTCAAGTGAGTATGATGGACGACTCAGTCTTGTAGGGGGAGTGGGGCGAGCGTAACTAGACGACCGACAGCTGAACAATTGGTGCAATCGTCAGCCAAGCGTTATATACCTGTACCTGTACTGTCTACCTGCCATCCGGTCCTGCCACCAGATTTTTTTAGTCCAAATATGAAATGAACTTATTCTCTGGCAAATGTGCCAGTGGAAACAGATCTAAACCATATATGCTGCACTAAACACTATGAGAAGCTGCTGTTAATTATAGAAACGCTATAATAGGCTGCGTTTGCTGGCTCCAGGTTCGAGTGCTCAATGATTACAATTTCTAGTACGTCATGACAGTTTTGCTGATTGTGAGGTTACGGCTGGAGTTAATGCCCTTGGATCCAGCATCAAAAACTCAAAACAGAAACTGGGTTGGAGGGTCAGCAGAGTGAATAGGACATTATTGTTCTTGTGTACAGACCTAAACTTTGTACTTTCCAAATTACGCATCGTGCACTCTGAGGGTGCGTGCGATATAGATCTTGCACGTGGCCGCATATCTAACACTAGCAAACTGCACCTTTGAACTGGGTGTAGCTGTAATTGTGTGCATGCATCCCACTTTTCAAAATAGGCCGAGCACTTCCGAGTCATCACTGGTTGTTTCCGTCTTCGAGAAAAGTACTCTTGTTGAGTCGTTCAACTTCGCCATTGATGAGATGGTCAAAATGTAGTTCATTCCAAATCAAAAACATCTTCGCTCTGGGGAGCAGGAACCATACTATTTGACCGACTTTTAGCTTACGTAAATCTATTCTGGTTTTTAGTGCATTTTCTTATGAATGAAACGCCACATTTATTGTAGGCCGAATCTCGATGATGTTCGAGTTGTCTTAATTTTCGGTAGCAAATGCACCTAAAGAGACTATAACATGTTTTGTTGTTACCAGCGTCCACCATGCAAGTGATCGGATGAGCTCCCAAAACGTACACACGGTTCTTTCTAAAACTGGTGTACATTTCGTGAAGCTAACATAAATATGCAAATACTGTGGAAAGGCAGGTACTAAAAAAAATCTTTGCTATCTCCCCAAAACACGTTTGTCGTTCACAGACATGTAACACCTTTACGTCTTTGGACATACACGTCTTTGGATCGATCGATTGGACTCATGAAATCTGATCTTTACATGATATATGCATGGACCTTTCATACGACTTTTATGGATATATGTGTGTGAGGGGACCTGGAAGTTACTTTCTTCAGCCAATAAGCATTAAGACACTCTCTAGAACAGAAAACAAACTTTTTAGTCCCTCGTACATTAAAGGGCCTTAACTCTACAGATTTTTCCGGACAAAGATTTAGGCTGTGGTGAAACATTATTACTTGGTTTGTTCTCAGCATGTCGGGCAAAAAACCAGACGGATCTATTTCCTTGAGTCAGTATAGAGATCAACATTTCAGGGGTAGCAGGCAGGATCAAGAAAAAGCTTTGCTTAAATCCACGACATTGTATGTAGGAAACCTTTCATTCTTCACAAGCGAGGAACAGATCTTCGAATTGTTTAGCCGAGGTGGTGATGTCAAACGTATTATTATGGGTCTGGATAAAGCACAGAAAACCCCGTGTGGCTTTTGTTTTGTGGAATACTACGCAAGACCCGACGCTGAAAATGCTATGAGGTAAGACTAGAATCTAGGAGACATTTTTTTTTGGTTCTGTTGGACATTTTAAGTCAGAATTAACAAATACTGAAATAGGAAGTGACTATCCGCACGACTCGAGGAGTCGTGCGCTGTGGCTCATTCTCTTATCCGTACAACTTTCGCGCGAGTCGTGTGCTGACGGTACACATTTTCTTATCCGCACGACTGGCGAGTCGTGCGCTGGCGGTATAATGTACATTCTCTTAGCCGCACGACCAGCTGTTATTGTAGGATTAAGGATGTAGGATCGATAATGTTATGATGTTAAAATTACCTGTTTGTCAAGTTTGTTTCAAATTCGGCAGTGGCCTGTAAAGCGACTACCCAAATTGGTTCTACAACAATTAGAAGCACTTTCTTATAGTTATAATGAATGTTTTCAGCCGAGTCAGTACTTAGCTTTTAATGGTAAAGTCGGTGGAGGTAACATTCACACTGTAGACAGGTCCTTAAATCTACAGTTGAGGTTCCCAACTTATACTTGCACCACCCTTTTTTCTCCTCTCCACATTTTAAAATTGTGTGTAATTTGGGGCTTAGTGAAGCTGGTTAGTATGGTTATGGGATGGGGTAGAGGTGCATGACCTGAAGTCGTGCAGATAGAAGAACGTTCCCCAAAAGCGCATGACTAGTAGTGTGGATAAAAAAAATGCATGACCTTGAGTCATGTGGATAGAAGAATGTACCCCAAAAGTGCATGACCAGTTGTGCGTATAAAAGAATGCACACTGAAAGCGCACGACTACTCATGCGGATAGAAAAACGCACGCTGAAAGTTCATGATTAGTCGTGTGGATATTCACGGCCTTAAGAATAATGTGTCACAATAGTATGCATCACTATTGTAAATAAGGTTTTGTTGAGACCGAAGTTTTAAAGTCTTTAAAAAAAAATATCAAGGGTTTCAGGACTGTGGTACCTGAAAACTTTAAGCAAATAATCAGTCAGTGAATCGGTGTTGTTCAAAACTCCAGGTGTGAATTATGCTCAAATCCAGAAACAAAAATTATAAAAAGCTGATTGTGGAGTGTTACAGTTAGAAACTATGCTTATTGTCCATATTGTCCACCTGACGTTGTACTTGTAGCTTCAGATTTGATTTTGACTATTTAGTCATAGTTGAAACACTCAGATGAAGTTTCTTTAAGAAGTTAATTTTCAACTTATCCAAGCTGAGTTGTTCAACACATTGATTTGTCTTGCCTGCCACAACTGCTTTGACTGGTCCACTGTACTAACAGACTCGGCAGAGAAGTACTAGTACAGTAGTAGTCAAATCAAGCGTTTTCTGCTCTATATCACGGAACCAAGTGTAAAGCTTGATCATAATTTGGCAATCTTTTCAAGGACTCACAGATGGTAATAGCAACTGTGTTCTGTAAATTCTGTGCCTGCCACAGATGCTTAGCCTTAGCCCTGTAAGTTTTATATCTTAGGGTGCAAAAAAATGTGGCACTTTATTTTGATGTAAGCTGCAGTGTACCTTTGCAGGAGTATGTCCTAATGATCAAAGTGAAATGTATGAAAGAAAACTTGCTGCTGCTTATGCGTTATTTCCTCAGTGCTTTAAATTAAAAAAAAAAGCTTTGAAAATGTCATGAAAACGGTATTACTAATATTTCTGGAATAGAATTCATGATTTGGTATTCATTTAGTAAAGTGGTTTCCGGCCGAGTCAACTTAGTGTGGTAATGTGGTGGACAGTTCAAGTCGTTAAGTCAACGTTGGGCCAAGCAGAAAATTAGATGAAAATTAGACGTCAACCAGCAAACTTTCTTTTTAGATTATGTTTTGATTGCTGATCTGGTGGACTAGATATTACTTTTGAATTTCAAACGGCAGGTTTCAGTGTGAGCAGGCCACCAACCTTATCCTGTATCCTTGACATACCCCAACCCATTTCACATTGTTTTACTTTTAGATGTCATAAACAGTACTGTTTCATCTGTTAATACAAGCAGAAGATTTGCATTATCAGAAAAAAGAAATTAATTTCCATTATTTTAAGTGGTCGGAGGGTTTGTTTACCTGGAGATATACAGTAATCACACCAGGGAGAGACACTTAGCATGATAACAAAGACTTGTCGACTTATGGAAGATCTCACACCATAAAGTGAATTAATACTAATAGGAATAAAGTTCATATTTAGTAATGATGATAAATGTAACTAAGTCTTAAGTTAGACCATGCTTCTGTCTCAGTGGCTGCTTAAGTTCTTGACTTTTTAACTCCAATTTCTAACTTCAGCATTCCACCAAAACTGTCAGTTTCTCTTCCAAGTGTCAAAGTTTGAAAAGTATACAACTGCAAAATCGTAAACATCTTGAGTGCTATTTTAAAAATATAATCATTCCAATCTCAGTCTTAATAAGCCAGAATCTTATCAAGCTGCTTGTTCATTTATGTTTAATGGGAAAAAAACAAAGCAGTCTTTAAAAATATAAAAACTAAGCAGTTTTGGGTTTTCAAACTATGACATTTTTGGGTAAAATACTTGTAAAATGAATACAAATCTGACTCATTCAAAAAATAATAATGGGTCACAATCAGGCATATTATCATGTCAGCATATACAATGTGATATTTTAAAACAAGATTCACACATGCATTAAAATATACATTCTCATCCATCAGGTACATAAATGGAACACGACTTGACGATCGCATAATTCGAACGGACTGGGATGCTGGCTTCAAGGAAGGGCGACAGTTTGGCCGTGGCAAAAGTGGAGGACAAGTGAGAGATGAATACCGCACTGACTATGACGAAGGTCGGGGTGGTTATGGCAAGATCGTGCAGTCCAAAATTCGTCGGCGAGATTCGTGAGGAGACTGGCTTCTTAACAAATACTTTGAGTTGTTCTTTCCTGGACTATTTCTGAAGAGGGTATCTAAATGTATCGGTCATGAAGGTGAGC
Source organism: Lanistes nyassanus (assembly GCA_004794575.1). Classification (NCBI taxonomy): domain Eukaryota; kingdom Metazoa; phylum Mollusca; class Gastropoda; order Architaenioglossa; family Ampullariidae; genus Lanistes; species Lanistes nyassanus. The sequence goes on from SMGT01003173.1 coordinate 156,591, forward strand.
TGAGGATTCATGCTTTCTGGTGTGGATATTAAGGATTTTACTTTAATCTGGGCGTGCCTCTTTGTTTTAGCTTAATGAAGTAACATGGACTCACCAAATACAAGACATTCATCAACATTTATGTTTTTGTCCAGTGTTGACCTGTTTAATGGAAAGTGTGTAATTTGAAGATGCCAAATTCTGTTTTAGTTTTAGTATTTTGCAAGGAACTAAAATACTGGGTCATTAAAGCATTATTAAGGTACATGAATATCCACCTTCGGCACAAGATTGAGTGGAAACGGAAAGATTGTTTTCTTGTGACAAATGTTGAAAGAAGAGGCTTCCTATGAAGAGTTGTTTCTCTCTTCAGCCCCCCTCCTCACTTCACTGTGACTTTCAGCATAGTCTTTGTATGTAAACTTTGGCTTGTGAAAAGCAGATCTGCTGTATATATATATTTCTTGTGACCTGGGAATGCTGTTTTGCCTTCAGTGTTGGCTATGTGATTGAAGGGAGGCAATGTGTGAGACTCGAAGGTTATCTACCTTTAGACCAGCATAAAGCTTTTGCTTGTGGCATGCCCTTCCTTTGCCTGGCATGCCCTCCCTTGCCCAGCATGCCCCTCATTCACGTGGTGAGAGATGTGCAGCATTCATAGTTGCTGGACCAGAGCCATTGTCAATACAAGGATTTAATGAAGTGTTAAAATATTTCTTTAAAATGTGAATTAGCAGTATGTTTTTCTTTCTACTTAGTACTTACAATTTTGAACGGATATTTTTGAATGAAAGTAAATTGATTAGCATGCAGTTTTATTTTTAGTGAAATGATATGCTTTTGCCAACAGAAGTGTTATGGTTGATGACATGATTCAAGTACTACTGGACGATACTGTTAACTCATTTGAACTTTTCCAGCTTCTCTTGTACCACCACTGTTAGATGCTCTAATTACTGTGCACCAATAACAGCCTACATAAGTGTTGATGAAAAATAAAGCGGCCAACAGATTTGTTCCTTACAAGGGTAGTGTTAGGGAGCATGTAACTGTGAGTTGAATAAGAGTGTGCATGGGATTTGGGAAATATATGAAGATTTGTAATGATTTTGCAGTTGGGGTTTTTTTTTTTGGATGCTGTTGGGATGTGTATGTGCATGGACACACTTGCATATGTATGCATGCTTTTCCTCATAAGAACAGATATGACAGTGTAGATGAGTATTGCAGGAAGAAGTGTTTATTTTTCAATTTGGAACTCGATTGCATCAGTTTCAGAGCATATGTTCCATCATGCAAGTCAGTGAAGGTGGGGGTGGGGGTGCTTTCCTTTCATTGTCAGTACTTTGTTAGCCTAAATACGAGTATGACACTTACTGAGACCTGAATATCTGTTCCCTTATTAGTCCAGTTAATATCACTTGGAGATGGCGCCATAATTTTTAGGCACAAATAGGGTTGTTGTTGTTGGTTTTTTTTTTTGTTTTTTTTTTACAATATTCAGTGGATTCTTCTGGTTGCTTTTGGTGACAAGTGTTTCAGAACCACTGAAAAGCATCCGTGGCTCCTACATCATCGTGATGTATGCTCATCGACATTGCAAGTGAAGGTTACTGTCAAGTTAGCGTTAGTCTGCCGAAGTGCTGGTGGAGAAAGCAGTCCACTGCCAATCGGTCACACAAAATCCAGATAAGTGCTTCACGAAGTAGTTCAAGGCTTCATTGTCATGTCTGCTCCCAGAAATGACTCTTAGATTAGGACGTTCTTTTTTCTTCCTTTTTAAATTCTCCCAGCACAGTACATAGGATCTATTTTGTCTTGCGGAAATATCTGGTGACATTTGATATAGGGCTGAGTAATATATTCAACAGTTGTCAGTGATAAGTAATTCATCATCAGCAGGATCAGAAGGGACCATGGGGATGTAAGAGGCTTTAGAATGGATTGCCTGCACTGTTTTTGGCAGAGGCCTTTAACACTCAAAGCTTAGGAGCAAAGGAATAACAATGAAAAAAACTTCACATTCGTACAGTTTGGGCAAACATGAGATGGTCTTGCTACACTGATGGGTGTGGGTAAACTTTGTTCATTTGTACAGGCATGGGCTCCCACTTATCGTGTCATCCCCTTATTTCTGTCACACAATAGATCACATGTTAGTCTGTTTACAAAGCAATTTTATTGGCTATTCCAACAGAAACATTTCAAAGGAGACCACCGTCTGTTTACAGTTGTGCTGTGCAGATATTCAGCATATTGCTACCAGCTAGGTGGTAATGTGAACAGGACATCAATTGTCAAACCTTCTGGCATCAATTCTCTGCATCCTTCAGAGAGAGAGAGAAAAACAAAATTGTGCTGCATGAATGAATATTAAGATAAGTCAGTGAAACTTTTTTTTAACCAAAAAAAATGCACTTACTGTAGATGCAGTGCACCTTTGTACAAAGGAATGTAGTGTAATCAGTTACAATCAATAAAGACTATCAACACCATACTGACAATCATCGATTATACAGTTAACTTCTCAGTAGAATTGCATTGAAAAGCATGAATGAAATCTGTATCTGAAGAAAAGTGCTACTCAAACGAACCTAAATACACTGTGTGGATATATCAGCCAGTTGAAAACAGTGCTTCTGAATGTTTTTAAAAACCAAGGATCGTATGACCCTCTGTCCTGAAATCTGAGGGTCATTTCATAAAAAGCATAGTCAGACCTCAGCAACTTGTGGGTTACCTGGCTAAAGACTTTTTTAAAAAAATGTGTGTCACAATGACATGCAGCATTAAAATCTCAGTATTGTTATTGGTTTTTGTGTGTGAATTACTTTGATCAAGCATTATCAGAAGCTCTGGAAAATGTTGTCTTTTGTATGTTTATACTTTGAATAAAGTGTTTGTTTAGTTCTCTCATGAAAACAAAAAAATATTAATCTAATTTTTATTTGTTAAGATTAAAAGAATGTAATGAACTGGAAAAAGTACAGCTCAATTTTGGTTACTTTCAATCATACTCATCAGTTTGTTCTATCCAAAAATGGCTTAAAGCGCATTGTCTAAATTTTGACTATTTTTCTCAGCAATTATAGTATTTTTCTAAAACATAGATTCCCAACTTTTTCGAAGTGAAGACCTTGTCCTGAATACTGCAAATGACAGAATGATGGATGTTGAGGCATGTTGTAGCACATCATACAAAACTACAGAAGGTTTGAGTGCATCCATTTTCATGACATCATTTTCAGAGCCTCAGCCTCCTGAAAGCTGCTAAAGGCTCACCGCTGCCATAGATTGCTGCAGTCTTTTTTGTATGGAATGCATGTGTTATAGACCAGACTCAAGAAACTTGCAAATGCTGTGGCCAGTTCGTTTTATAGTCATCTTTTGTTTTGATTTTTTTTTTAAAGATAACAGTATGGTTGTTCGACTGTTCACCCACTACCAACCAATCCTCCACCAAAAATGTTTGTTTTGTGATTTGTATGCAGGTTCATGTGATGTAGATGCTGTTTAAGTTATACAAGAGCAAAGGAAAACTGTGTTACAATGAGTGGCAGCAGCACATAGACCCAGCCAATTGGAACACGCGTAGCACTTCCAGTCCAATTATAGTCATTGCCCATCGTCTGCGCCTGCTTGAAAGAACTCCAGGCAGTAGTGCAGTTGTTGGTGTTCATCTCCATTATCATTTTCATCATGATCTGTGATGTCATCAAAGGCTTGCTTTTGCACTCCCTAAAGATGGAGTTGTTCACACACATGGCCATCAAGTATTCAGACCTGTGGAAGATGGTTGTATACAAAAATTGATTTTGCCAAAGAAGTCCAGGCTGCTCCCTTTAATAGTTAACAGTTTGGTTTAAGTTTGTTTTTCTGTCATAATACTTGCAGTTTCTTTCAAACAGAACAATAAAGATGTGAGATTCTGGTATTTTTTAAGGATCCATCAAACCAACCCTTTTACTTAACTCATGAATGTGCTTTGTTAATAAGTGGTTGTTGTTTGGAGAGCAAACACATCATAACAAGGGAGCAGAATAAACCAAATTTCAGAATACCTTTCAGGGCGTTATCCCTTTGTCTGAACTGAACACCTAACACAAACAGGCCGAAAAACATATAAACAGAAAAAGACAAAGGAACAGAAGGAGTGGAAAAAAGGAACAGAAAAGAAACACTGTTTGAAGCATGACTGAAGTACTAGTGCAATGAGTTTAGTGATATTTTTATGTTAGAACCGGCACCAAGGTATTTGCACACAACACAACAGACAAAAAGCCCTTTTCCTGAAGACAGTGAGGATCATGTCCCATGGGTTCAGATCTCATCATTGGCAAGTGTAATTTCTTTCTGAGTGTGGCAGATAGCACTGGTTTTCTCTGGTTACTCTGGCATCGACCTCTTGCTCTGATTTCTGCCCCTAGCTACCTGTACACCGCAGGTTGCAGCACTTTTCACTTCAGGTCAGCCAGCAAACATGCAGATGGCGACGTCGAGATCACCTGATGACTTACAAGTTCTGGGTTGTATCTCTAGAGATTTCCATGGTAGGGCTGGGTGGGTGCTTAGAAACACCTCCCCAAACACACATCCAGAATTTAAAAAAAAATTAAGGTAGCACAAGTGAAAGGTTGGTTTGTTTTACAGCGTAAGTAGCAGCAATAGCCTCGACAATTTGTGATTAAACAGACAGGCATCAGCTCCCCTTTAAAGGTAACTGGTGAGGACTAGTTCTGGATGTTTGGCCACATTCTATCCTAGTTATCCAGGGGACAGTTTTATGAGCGCTACAGACAGTCAAGGCAATGTGATTGAAGCTGGTTTCAGACTAATGTCCAGAGTACATAGATGATAGTTTACACTGGTAACAGTAGTTCACATTAGAGAATATATAATATCAGATCTGATAATAGATAAGAAATCCGTGTGATGTTAATTTTGTCGTATTTGTAAATATGTTGCTGGCGTGTGGCATCAGGGAGGAAAAAAGATGTGATTTGTACTACATTTTTTCTTCTGAACACCAAGGTGAAATCTACAATATCAAAAAGGCAGTTGCTTCCTTTTTTAACGTTTTTCTGTGCTAATTTGGTAGCGGCATTTTTATTTTTTGATCGGTAGAAAAAAAGTTTAAGGGTCAGTCGGGAAACCCTAATCTATGAGGTGAATATTGGCCTCATTTCTTTTAAAGCCTATCTTAACCGAACGCATGCACGTCATAATTCACAGAACCTAGCCATTTATACAAAGACTAAATTTCGCGAACTAGATGCACGAAGTTTCGTTTAAGAAAGGCCTCGAGGACCTCCAATCAGTCATACTGACCACCTGTATACACAGCATTCATCCAATCAGCCCACAAGCTTATCCCGTTGCAAGGCAGAGCGGAGCTGACACTGTAATCTTGTCTACTCACAGGCATAGCATCTTGTCTACTCATGTGCATAACTTCTTGTCTACTCACAGGCATAACATCTTGTCTGCTCAAAGGCATAACACCTTAATTGTCTACCCGCAGGCTCATCTTGTCTACCCACAGGCGTAACATCTTGTCTACTCTAAGCCATAAAATATTGTCTACTCACAGGAATAACATCTTGTCTACTCACAGGCATAAGATCTCGTTAAGTCGCTCTCTCGCGATCGCTTGTTGTTTGTCTGTGAGTGGTTCAGGGGGTGGTTGAGATTTTGATTTCGTCTTATCGGACGGAAATCTAGTCTTGACAGTCTCCTGAACTGTCTTCTGGCACTCACGGATCATTGTCGACAATGATGGCATACAGGTGTTGTCTAGATCTGGAACAAGTAAGTCTGGTTGCTGGTCGTTGAAGATTTCATAATGTTGACGTTAATTAACTGTCCGTTTGAAAAAGAGGGGGAGAGGGGCACAGAAAAAAGGAGAGAGGGAGAGGAGGAGGATGAGGGAAAGGAGAGAGAGAGAAATACTCCAACTGTAAGTAAACTAAACTCGAAACGCAAACCAGAACCATAATTGACAATCCAAATATTACATAGGCACGTTGAGTCATTGTGATCGGTGAAGATTTCATGTTAACATTGGTTACAAGAAATAAATGCGGCTTTAAGGCAAAGCATAACCCTAAAACCAACTGGCGTCACGATGAACTAACACAGCACCACTGACTGTATATCGCTAGCAGATATCATAATTGACCAAGCTAAATTCGAGACATCACACTTGCCCCAACTTCTTTTGAGACATCACGCTCGGCCAGACTACATTTGATACATCACACTTGGCCAAAGTATGTTAGACCTTAGCACCAGTGCGGATTGCTGCGATAAGAAGATTTAAAATAAAACAGCACGAGTCGTACCTTTCTTCCTGGAGCAAAGAAATGACAGAGCGACCGTCACCCTGTCCTGTTTGGTAAAGTGGCTATCGTCCAGGAACGGGCACGTCGCTTTCGCCTCCTTTTTGGAACAGTCCAGAGCTGTGACGACGGCATCTAAGTGACTGTCCAAAATACAATTTTGAAAGCTTATTAATTAAGATCCATGTCTTTCCCTAGAGTCTGGGCTTGTACGTCAGTAACAGAATGATTCTTTGCCTGTGTTTGGCTTGCCTCGATGATATCTCGCGAATGATATTTGTTGACTTTATGGAAATTAGAATTTTTAATTAATTATCCCGTCTTTGCGGCTTAGAATAAAAAGAGTCTGCCATCTAGACGGGGTTAACCACAAAGTTTAAACGTTGACAAAGTCATTGTATAACCTGTTAACGGAACAGCAACTTTGTCCAGCTCCTGTTGTGAAAAACATTTCGCGCTTGTGAAACTTACACCAGCTTCATAAGTACAACTGTTCTTATTTTTCTATTAATATGTGGAATGATCGTGATGCATCCAAAAATCTACAAAGGACTTTTGCAAGAAGACGAAGAGACGACTGCAGGGTGATACAGATCATACACACTCTGCTTTTAAAAAGGTGAGCAATTAAGCTCGTGGCATATGATGTCAGTGTGTCTGTGCCGAAGAGTAAGCCAGATGCTCAGCAGAAAAAGAAGAGAGAAGAAAGAAGAACAAAGAGGAAAGACGGGTTGTTCAGTCAGCAACGAAGACTAGAATATGAAGGGGGTGGAGCGTAGGGAATAAGAACAGATGAGAAAATGCGGGTGCCCTGAGAAAACTCGGAACGGCCAGCCCTGTAATCAGTCGCAAACATGACACGAAATAGAACCTTACTATCTGTAGCAAGCATGTATTACTGCTCTGTCACAGGTCGCACCCCACAAACAGGAGGTGAACAAAAAGAAAAAATGTCTGTTCTTTCCGACCACGCTAAAGAAATATGACGGAATCAAAGCGTAAAAGGGATGTGCGTGATGGTAACGATACCTAACAATGATGACGATGACAATGACGTTCGTTGTTTTATTTATTTTCGCAGTTTCTTTATTAACATCATCGTTGTTAACATCACCATTGTCGTCGGCTAATCTGAAATTGTGAAATTGACAACGATGAATCAGTAACAGTCACAGAGAAAACATCGATCTCTGTGGAGTCAATCCATCTCTCCTCACTTACTCGCACAGAAAGAGGGGGTGCTTTTCAACCTCCACTGTCGCAAACCTCATGTAGCCGAACTCCGCGTAGCCGTCCGCTTGAATCTCGGAGGCCATCACCGGGGTGTAGACGCCTTCTTTAATCAAAGGTGCAAAGCAAACCTCGGCCAGGTCGTGGCTCAAGCATTTCGACAATGAGTCGTTAAACGCCCTCACTGATGCAGCCCATGCTGACAAAAGCGGAAACATCATAAAACAGTTTGCCGGTCACTGTTTTTCTTCCAGCTTGTCAAAATGTGTGTGTGTGTGTCTGCGTGTGTGTGCGTGTGTGTGTGTGTGTGTGTTGGCGGGGAGGGTACAATAGTCCTAGGAAATAGTAAAATCCAAAGAGCAAAAGTACATGTCTGGCCTGACAACATTGTCATAAAATAGTTACGTTAAATTTGCTTCTCCCAGCTTCCTGCTAGTGATGTAAAGAATTTGTAACAGATTAAAAAAAAATAAAAGGTGGAGACGACGATACAGCAGACGACAAGTGGGAAGCGGAGAAATGTAGGAAAAACCCAAGAAGGGATAGAGAAAGAGCGAACAAAAGAAAGGACATAATAGCGCATGAGAAAGAAAAACCAACAACAAAGAACAAGGAAAAAGTAATCAAACAAGAACAAATGAGGACAGAGCGCTATAAATCGTCAAACGACAACCCCAACAAAGTACTGGCAGCGCTAGACACAACCGTATGCTGACGTATGCAACCAAGGGAGCCTACCGTACCCAAACACGTAGCAAAGAGAGAGTCGAAAGTAAGGAACGTGGCAGATCTAGGGTCGTTTAAAAGAAAGGGATGGCAGATCTTTTCGAAGATCTGCCATGTTCCTTACTTTCGATTCTCTCTTTGCTACGTGTTTGGGTACGGTAGGCTCCCTTGATTGCATACGTCAGCATACGGTTGTGTCTAGCGCTGCCAGTACTTTGTTGGGGTTGTCGTTTGAAGGAAAAAGTAGGTAAGAAAATAGAACGAACGAAAGTTAGAATCAAAGAAAGAATGCTTCTTTTACTGAGTTCAGCTTACCAGCAAAAGCGTAGAAGACAAGAAACTTCATGATGCCACGTTCACTGAAGACAGCGACTGTCTACCTTCTCCCCTTCCACAGAAGTGAGGGACATGACATGTGTCCCCAAAATGTCTGTTCTACCTTGAAACTGCTCCCCTCGATGCCTTACCAGCCACTCCACCTCTTTCATTTCACAAGCACAAAGGTTTGCTTTGTAAAATCTCTAAGAGTCCTGGGTCCGTATTCACGTAGATTCCGTAAGTTACGTACCTGCCAGCTGCTGTTGCATAAGAATGACAAGTCACGACATTTATGAGGGGTAAGTAAGGGTTCTTAACGATCTAAAAGATCAGTCGACTGGAAGATGGGATAAGCTTAAATAAAATGTCAAAATGGGTCGCATGTTAAGCGACCTAATGGCTTGACCTGCCCTTAATGGGGTTAATAGATCGAGGTGAGCACAGACCCTGACTGCTGCGTGAAGAAGATTGGGGAGTGCAGGTGCACCTCTGTCTGTCTACCTTTCTGTCTGTCTCTCTCTCTCTCTGTGTTAGGGTCTGGGATTGCGGAGAAGTATGATGTAAAGTGAAAAGCACCCCCTCTCATCATCAGATGGACCCTTCCGGCCCCCGAGAACAGTTACCTTTTCCTGGCAAAGCTTCTCATAATCGTTCTTCAGGCGACGTCGAAAAATTGCCGCTCACGACCCACAGTTACAAATTGTACACCAGATTCATTCAGCTTCTTTCGGGGGCGTGCTGTCCCGTCAAACTCACTATTATGCTTGAAATTAGCTTAGTTTTTGTAAATACTTGCTCTGTATTACTTTACACATGACGCGGGTGCTAAGGAAATTCGTAACCAGTAGCTGTGTTTGGGGTTAGAGTCACGCACCCTATCATTACTGTTAGTCTCAGTTGTCTTCTCACTCCCTTGACAGTCTTTTATATCGAACGGCAGCAGTTTCTTCCGCGAGACGAAAGAGTTCCCATGTGCTCGTAGGATTTCAAAAAGAAAAATATGCGTACATACTCGGGACAATTCATGTATGCCTTTCCCTGAAGAAAACATGACTGTGTTTACGAAACATTTGAGCAAAGCATCATCAATCGGGATTTAAAAAAAAACAACAAAATCTGACAGCTCCATTTGGGAAGACTGTAGATATATTTTGTTCTTGCACCCTATACAAACCTCGGGACACCTTTATGCTTTGCTCAAACCTATTCGTGAACAATGACGTCAAACGTCAAACGTGTCCTCCAGTCCTTCGTCCGTTCCTCTATTCATCCTTTAATCCGGGATGTATATTTAGCTGTTCATGCATGGATCAGCTAGGTCCTTTTTTTCATCTGTTCTTTCTCCCTCCCTCAATGACACGTAGTTGAATGTGGAACAAAATCTCCTGCAGTTGGACAAGGCAAAGTTTATTCTTAAACCGAAAGAGGCGTATAATGATGATTGATGTTGATGGCCGATGGTTGATGGTTGATGATGATGATGACGATGATGATGATTTCATTTCTTCATCTTTTCTTCCATCCGACAACCCTCCTGTCCATGTATATCCTTCCCTCATTCCTTCTTGTTTTCCCTTTTCCCTCTTTCTGATCGTCATCCACATTTTACCCAGCAGAAAGGAGAAAAGAATAATTGTGGGATTTTTTTTAAAGGTTTAATGGCAGAAAACACATACATGTTAGTTATGCAGTAACAAAGGACAAGTCTGAAAGTTTTTCTACAAGGCACAAGACAGAACGCAACAAATAATATCCTTTACCCACGCGGGCCACACCCCCTGATTATTGAACCAAGGACTGAGTCCTTGTGTTGTTTAGAGAGGCGTGTAGAGGGAGGGGTTACCGCTCCTGAAGTCTGTCGGGAGGTATGGTGGGAACAACTTAAAGCCACAGTTTGAAGAGAGCTCCTTTCCATTCATGTACGATTTTTTTTCGTTTTTTTTTAATGAAAGGCCGTCGTATTACCATAAGATATGTTTAAAACTGTAACAGTTTACACAATGACTTGCGATCCTACAGATGTCTATAGGCCGAGACAGTCCACGAACCAGTAAAATGTAAGTGCAGCTACGCGATTGATACAGGCAAGTCCACAAAAGGATCGATCCGTGTCTAGCTATAGTTAGAAGCGGAGATAGTCCCTCCCGCAATAGCCGTGCAGCGAAGCATTGACGCAGGCGAGTCCACAAAAAGACGTAGCCATTGGACGGTCCGTGCAGACGAGACACGGTCGTCCAGCCAAGCATCTGATGCAGCCAAGGCCAGCCAAACTGTCGACCAGAGGCGTGCTCCCTCAGCGTGCGGTAGAGAAATCCCGTTAGGAACCTTACAAGGTGCAGGGCAGAGTCGGGACGAAACGGATTGTGCAGCTACAGGGTGCCAGAGAAGACGAGAACTTCGGGAAGAACAGCCGCTCAGGCAAGGAGGTGAGGAATAGACTACAACAGAAATGTGGGCAAGCACCGAGACTCCCCCAGCCCCTAGCGCAGATGAGTTTGTCATGCGATGCATACGTCCAGCTGCACGCCGTAGTGTTGAGACAAAGGCACCCCGGCGTAGGTCTCCAGTATTCTCTGCGACGTCAAAACAAAGATCAGATTATTTCTTTGACGTTTAATTAAGAAGGGCACAAGCATGGCTCGAAAACCAGCGAAGTGTGTCTTCTTCGGGTGAGTTTCTCCATCCCGTCTTTATTTCCTCCGTTCCTTCCCCTGTCATTCATTGACCTCAGACCTCCGGGAATAGCGTATAATTGTCACTGCAAGATATGTCCTACAGCGATCTGTTAACCCACATTGTTTTCAAATCAATCGAAGTAGTTTTTAAACAATGCTGTGTACAAATATCAAAATTATGAATATGACAATGAAAACAAAAGTTCTCTCATAATTTTTGTAACTAATCTTTCAACTCATTAAATTGCCCCTTTACCAGTTTATACAAATTCAATGGGTTACACTAAGAGGCGAATATTAAAAAGAAGACACAAATAGTCACAGTTTAGTGAGGTGAATCTTACAGGGTACCTGCACGCTAATGACGTCAAAGACGACGTCACGTGTCAGCAAATGGTCGACTAGCTTGTTGCCAGGCCGTGTCCTGTTGTCTGTGGCAACCAGTGGGTTGTCTGCGCAGTAGGTACAGCGTCCTGGATATAGTCATTGCCAACTCTGCTTAATGCTGCTCAGTCCGACAATTTTATGTAAGCGTCCGTGAGTGTGATAATGTGTGTGCGCGCGTGAGTGCGCGCGTGTGTGCATGCGTGCGTGCGTGTGCGTGTCTGCCTGACGAGAGGGGTGGTTATATCTGAAAATACTCAGCCTTGTTATTCTTCTTCTACTCACTGCCTTGATTTGGAAATGGCGCGCATCAGATCACCACCCCTCGAATTACCTAGGGAGGGGAAGCCAGCTGTCTACACGCATGACCTCCCTTGCAAATGACCTTTTAATGTGAAGTCTATCCTGTCCCAACGTTTTCACCGCAAGCCGTATGACCTACTTCATTACACCCAGCTAAGTGCCTGTTTTGTTTTTGTTTGTCTTTATCTGTCTGTGTTTGTGTTGTCCTACGGGGGTAATGCCCCGAAACTGTTGATTGTCTGTGTCGTTTCGTGTAACTTGGCGCAGTTCCTTTTTGTTCTTAATTACCGACAATTTCGATCGTATCGTCAAGTAGCTTACCAGAAGTTGAGGTGCTACAAGGTTTATCACATACCATTGAGAAATTCTCGGCTATGTTCGCAGATTGTCTAATTTCTGCAGGACCTACGACATCCTTCAGTACGTAAATCATCAGCCTTTATTTGGGTCAATATAATCGAAGCTGTTGCCTTTTAAAGAGCGCAATTAGGTTTTCCCCATGTCAGTAAATGCGTGTTCTCAAGCATCTTACAATCAGCTGGAAAAGCAAAATTAATCAACTCGATCGATCGAAACCACACACACGAGCGGCTTAGCCCGGACTGAGACTAGGCGATTTGGTCCCTTGTTAATTATCACACCGGGTCTCTCAACCGCAGTCCGTAACTACCATGAGGAAACATTCACTAAAAGATGTGTTTCGTGGATTTTAATTAAAGTAACAAAGACAAATCGGTTAGCCTTAAAAAGGAGGAAAAACAAACGGAAGGATAATTAGAATACTCATTTCGTCTGCATCAAAGTTAATTGATACCATGCATAAACTCTGTATAATCCCCGGGTTATTGGCCTGTATAGAATCCAGACTATATACAGTTCAATTCAATTCAATTATTCTTCGTTCACCCTCAATGGGTGACATCTGTGTATTGGCATTAGAAGTTTCTGATCAACAACAACGATAGGTACACGACGATGACGACAACAACAACAACTACTTCTACTACTACGACGATGATAATGATGATGACGACGATGATGATAATGGAGACGACGACAACGACAAAGATGATGTGTGGCTTACCGTCGTACTTCAAATATGGATTCTGATGGCCCATCTTCTGCAGCAGGAGGTTATAATTAGCAGCGATTTCTCCCTGCAGGGCATGTTCCCCAGTTCCGGCTCTGTTCCGAAAGAAATTCCAGACTCTTTCAGCTTCCACAGCTGCAGTGGCTGTAGGTCAGGTCAGGCTCTGTATGCATGAGTGCGCGCGTGCTTGCTGGAGTGACAGGGGCGAGTGAGCAAGCGTATACCTTTCGGGCCCTGTGTTCAGATCGCCTAACAGAATGTGCGCCTGTTTACAAAATGCAGAGATGAGGGTCTGAATCTCGTGTCGCTGCTGTTCCGCGTAGCTCCTGAATGGCAAGTCCACTGAGGAAAAAGTAACGTGAACTGTCAGGATACATGTGTACGATTTATGTCTACATACCACAATCACTTCTGACAAAACTTGCAAGGATTCAGACAATAACTTCAGCAGATCCTGGACACTTTTATCGATGCATTTGACACGTCTGTAAGTCAGAAAGGTGAGACAACGAGAAAGAAAGAAAGAAAGAAAGAAAGAAAGAAAGAAAGAAAGAAAGAAAGAAAGAAAGAAAGAAAGAAAGAAAGAAAGAAAGAAAGAAAGAAAGAAAGAAAAGGAATGAAAAATGAAGGAAGATGTGAGAGAAGTAATGGAGAGAGAAACGGGAGAGTGAGTAGATGAGTAGAGAGGTAAGAGAGGTGAGGAGACAGGAAATCATGAGTTGAGGGGGAGGGAGAAGAGAGAGGTGAGGAGACAAAATAAGAGAGAGAGATAAAGACAGAGAAGACAGGCGAGGAGAGAAAGAGAGAAAGAGAGAGGAAAGACGACAGAGAACAGAGAGGTGAGGAGAAAGAAAAAGAGGTTGACGTAATCGTTACGTTGTCCCTCAACGTAAAGAAAAATGTAGGATGGGGAAGAAGAGACAATGCAGATTATGATCGCCTCTTCTTAGATTAAATCCATCATCTACACACCTTCGCGGTAAGTGGAGTCAACTTGACCACTGAGCTGAGTGCAGACAAATAGCTGACCATCCTGCGTCTACAACAGGTAATAAATTATGAAGTCCGACAAGTAAAAACATGTCTGTTTGCTTGTTTGATGTTTGACATGTAAAACGCCTGTGTTTGACCTCGACTGACCTCTGGCAAGTATGTGTATGTGGGACTTCAATGTCTGAAAAGTATCAGAGGTACAGATCTTTATGCATTTCACGTCTGATAAAATTTGTTTAAATTTTTATATTCCTATTTGAAGTTCAACACACAGGTCCTCTGTTGGGGACTGGGGTAGGGGTGGGGTGGGTGGACGGAAATTAAAAAGACAGACGAACAGAAAAAACGAAAGAGTGGCTAACACTTCGAATGCCTGTATCCACAAAACAAATTATTTTTTTTATTTACCTGAGTTTTGATGTATCCTCTTTCTGTAAACACTCTTTTGCCGGGATTGAACTCCACGTACTCTGCCGATTTCAAAGGAGCCCGACTAGCAATAAAGAGACCCTGTTCAAAAAGTGACGATTCTGAGACGAATTCACAAGATAAAGAGATTCACGACATTTACTTTCAACTCGCTAAAATCAGCTTTAAGATCCAGCATATAATCATCATTTGTTTTTTCTATCAATTGATATCGGTACGACCTAAAACCAATGTATGTTGTCAATAAATAAATACCCGCAAATTCCGCCATCATCGTAGCGGAAAATCTCGACCTGTCGTGCGTAGGAACAGTTTGAATAACTATGACGACCGAGAAAGCTTACCGGTCGATTAATGCGGTTGTCTTCCCTCATAATGTCGACGCAGAAACTCATGATGTCGCTGAAAGTCCAAGAGGTGAGCGCCACACAGCTACGACATTCTCGCGACAGGTTGAAGGTGAACTCTCTGCACTCCGATATCATGCAAGCCTTTATGTCACCTGAGGCAGAGCATCCCTTAATCACAGAACACCTGAAAAATCAATCAGCCAATTAAGTGTTAGTACAATGGCAGGATAAACAGCTGCAAGGTTCTTGTAACTACAGGTACGCATGATCGAAAGAGTGCACACACGTACTGGTATATACGCTTGCTCGAACGCCCGTCCATTGTAGCCGGGAGGGGGTTACCTACACCCAGGCGCCCACCAGCCAGCCCCTGGAACGCTTCCAGCCGGCATACCAAGGTTACTTGTAATGCTTCTAGCCGGAATACCAAGGTTACTTGTAATGCTTCTAGCCGGCATACCATGGTACTTGTACGCTTCCAGCCGCCATACCATGGTTACTTGTAACGCTTCTAGCCGGCATACCATGGTTTCTTGTAAAGCTTCCAGCCGGCATACCACGGTTACTTGTAACGCTTCTACCCGGCATACCATGGTTACTTGTAACGCTTCTAGCCGGCATACCACGATTACTTGTATTATTCGCCTGACTGGTCGTTCATTACTTAAGTGGGGGATGGGGAGGGAAACATGAAGGATATTGTGTTTCTTTTGACCAGCAAGGTCTCACTGTCCGAGGACACCTATAAACTCTGGTCTGTAATTTAGGCGAGGCCCGGTCTTTCCCAGGGAAGGATGGCACAACTTGTGGGAAGTCAGAGTCACTCTGGCCGGTAATCTGAGTGGACTGAGCATTTCAACGGGAGGCGAGGGAGAGAGGCTAATTACATTGTGCTACAGGTGTAGCTGAAGAAAAGCGGACCGGATCTTGAGTCGCTTGTCCAATTAGCACCAACTAGGAAGGTCCGTCTTGTGCTCTCACAGTGACGTGAAATGTGTTAAAGTTTGAGAGTAGAGGCGAAGACGCCTTGTTGTTCGGAGTGGAGGGATGACAGAGCCATTGCCACGACTGCAATTGTAACCAACCCCTACCGCTCGACCCTGTTACACCACAAACACCCATTCTTAAATATGCAAGCTCGCTCTCTCGTTTTATTTTAAATTTCGGTTACTTGACAAAGACCTGTATAGTAGACTAGTACAGGAACATCGTGCAAGTGGAATATTTAGGCTCTACAGAGATCTGCTACGCATTAACCCTTATGGTCCTTCAGACACACAAATCAAGAGACTTACATGAAGAAAGGAACCAGTCCCCAAGCACAGGGTGTGGTCCCAACACCTGGAAACTGTATGTCAAAGAAAAACCAGATGCTAAAACAACAATTAAAGTGTCTGCGTTTAGAATCCTTATGGCACAGCTTGTCTAAAGGACTGGTGCTGTTCTCTTATGACAATAGTTAATTGCTATTATAACAATCCATTTAATGCGAGTGCCTTCTTACCATGTCTCGTGTACAGTGTGAATGGGCCTTACGACCGTTCTTATGACCGGAATTGCAGAAACGTCTAATTTTTTTTACTTCTTAATCATTCATGCAGTGAAGTAAGCTTGAACATACAGTAGGAATCAACGAAGCGTTCTAATTTACCAGTCCGTGCTTTCTTCGGCCTGAAGCGGTGGACAGAACGCCAACAGAGGAGTGCAGAGCAGAATAGTGGTAGGGGAAGTTACTGTCAACGTACTTGATTACTTCCCTTAAGTCAGTCTCAGACCTATGAAGGAAAAACTCCCGTAAAACTAAAAGAAAAAAATTGTAAATTAAATACTTCTTGAGGATGAATAAATAAATAAAATAATGCCTATATAAATCTTGAGGAAAATGAATGAAAGAACGAGTAAAGCGTCAGCAGTTCCAAAGTTTATCTGGAATATTACACTTAGGCACGAACCAGACTTCCTGCAGGCACATAAAGTCGCCCCCATGCGCATGCTCAGCTATGGCGCGGGGAATTCTTGTCCTCCTCTGGTCGTAGCCGTGGGTCGTGGCCTTGAGGTCAGTGTTGAAGGTCAAGATGGACCTGGAGGCCCCCGAGCAGGCCCCCTCTGCGTCATGGACAGCGCGTGAGAATCCGAAGATCAGCATGACCAGGGTGAAGGGTCCCTTCCTCATGATGACAGCCTGAGACGCGAAGCATGATGGGAACGAGTACGTGTGTTATTTCTGTCCCACATGCCAGAGTTCTGCTGATCTCCCTCCTTCCTTCCCTCCCTCACCCACCCACTCACTCACTTGCTCGCTTATTCGCTTGCTCATTGAGAATAATCCTTATCAGCTGAAGAAAAGATCTTTTTTCAGTTAGTACAGCTGTAATAGTTACTGCACTATCCTCACGATAGTTATTTGAATAAAATATTTTCCAGCTTAATTTTGCTTTTCTACTGCAATAACACAATAGATACATGTATAATGTCTTCAAAGACCAATGAAAGCTAATTTTCTTGTAAATAAGTTATATGTGATTCCCTGTTTGAACGGAAAACAGTTTCTTTCGTCTCGCTTGAAGGCGCATAGTCTGATAAAGCTTCAAAGAACATTGAATTTTTATACATCTAAATTCATATTTACAACGCATGCAAAGACTAGAAAAGATCGAACTTTATGATGTCCTGGGAAAAAAACAGGTTCGCACAGAGCTATATTCCACTCTTATGCGGGACTTATTCTGCTCGACAAAGTCGGACGACAGCAATCATTAAGAACTAATGGAACCGCGTGCAGTAAACAGTTAATTATTCTCATTTGAATTAACTTTCTTATGACTGCTTCATCCGACTAAATGGAGTCGTTCAAGTTCGCATGAAGTCCGCCCAATACCTGGTTAATAACATACGTAATTCCGAAAACACTGCCACTGGTCGAGCAGCATTGGTTCAAATTCGTCAGTGTAAATAAAACCAGGCAAGAATTTTCTATGGTGAATACCAAGTTATCTGCGATTAACCACGGCTTGTCATGATAGCGGTGGTACCACGTACCAGCCAGAATGCAAGTAAACAGGTGTTGAACAACTTACTGTCTACTGCGGTTCCCTCCAGCTGGTTGTTATCCGTCCATCAAGGCATCTGAAGAAGCTGAACTGAAAACTGCTGACGTCATTCTCTAGGTAATTCGCCATGCAGCCAAGACTAGCAGAAATCAATCCCAGAATTCCTTTATTTCCCACTAAAAGAGCACAGGCGAGGCGAGTTTTATAGACGCGAGGAAGCTGTGGTCGACCGCAGGAGCTTTGACATCGCTGTCTGTCGTCTCGAGTCTGCCTTCCTCGCGTCTCATAAAACTCGCTAATTCTGTCCCGGCACGAATGTTCGAAAGATCAGCGTTCTGTGCCATCATCGCGTCTTCTGTCGTGAGAAGTTGTCGCACACCTGCATACATCAGCGGCGATTGAACTATCTGGTTCAGGACTGCAAAGCTAAGCGTGTGGATCTGTTGCTATAGAAACGTCAATGTGGAGAGACGTCTGAGCGCTTGAAATACAATGCAGTCCGCCTGTTAGGGGTTTTTTTTCCGGTGTGTGTTTGTGTGTGTGTGTTTGTGGGGGGGGGGGACATACTTGTGTAAGCCGATTATCGTCTTAAGCAAACAGAAGACATGTACAGATATAGTTGTTAGTGCAGAGTGTTCAGATATCCGCGCATAACTACCACCTGGGTCATAAATTACCCATCCCCTTGTCACCATTGTGAAGCTCATTACTGTGGAAAGAATTCTACCCAGACTGGACGTGTCTGTCAACCACTAGGTTTCTTGTCAATGCACATAAAGAGAAGGTTGAGTGTCTTTTAATGGCAATTGTCCACAAATTGTTGTCATTTAAAGTGCGCGGCAGTATGCTATCTGGACGAAATTGCCACCTTTTCTCGATATGCCGACGTTGTCATCAGGTGCACCCCTACAGATCTCATTTCCACCTCTCCCGCTTCTATACGCTCTTCTTCCAACCGTTTAGGTGGCTAAAGGTACTGTCTGCGACAGGTGTCACATGACAAACAGGTCCCCCTCCCTCTCTTCTTTTATATACGAAGCCAATCCAACCACCACCCTCCCTCCCCCGTCTGTATCATGGGCGCTCGGTTTATCGTGTCGTAAATTTCCTTTTCTTATGGGTGAAGGTGGACTTATAGGGGAAGTTACTGTTGGTGTTGATTGTTTAACGTCAAGTCAGCGACGACTGCCAACGAAAACAATTTCAAAGTCATGACAGGGTGTGGGCGAGGCTCGAGAAAGTGATGAAGCTCCTTGGGAAAGAAGAAAGGGGCAGGAAATCGGAAGAAAATCCTAGAAAATCCAGCCCGGCATCAGACAGGTGGACGACGCAGAGAGTGTACCTGCGAAGGACATGGGTTCCGTACCCACACCCCTCTGTAAACACGACATATGGTACCATTATGTTAGTACTGCCACTACGATGGACGAATGTGTGATTCTGCTATTTCTATAAACAAAAAACTCCAACAACTAATCTGTTCGGCAATTAAAAGCACCGCAGCATCTCTTTCTACGCGTTGTGTTGCACGTCAAGTACCCAGGACTGTACAAGGAGCGCTAATACAACCAGCCCCTGGCGTAAATGTCAAAGTATAAAACCAAGGCAGGTGGTGTGTTCCTCGGTTTGTGTTGATCGAAGACGGGTATCGGCGGGCAGGAGTGGAGGTGAGATACGTGTCTGTCTTGTCCCGGGATCTGTTGACGTAATAGTCCAGCGATTGGATTAGTCCGCTCTCTGTGGGTGGATTAGTCCGCTATCTGAAAACTGTTAATTACCAGTAATTCACCTCCCCCACCTCCCCCAGCAACGACTGCGAAGCCGGTAAAAGCAACCAAAAATGACAAAAACACGAGCCGGTGTTTCGTATACACGCAATTATGCGCCAAGCCTAGGGTACACCCATCTGACCAGGAGCTGACCCCTCGTTTGCTGTTCTACCCAGCAAGGTTTCTGTGCGTCTGACAAAAAGGGGCACAGAAGCTCGATTTGAATTGATTTAGGCTAGGGTTTGATGGGTTCGACTAAAATATGAAAGAAATAAGAACGAAAGGAAAGAAAGAATATAAAGAAAAAAAGAAAGAAAAAGAAGAAAGAAAGATACAAAGATAGAGAGAGAGAAACAAAATTAAGGGGGGGGGGAGTACAAAAAGCCGGCAGACAGCCACGCAGTACTGTCAGGTACAGACTGAAAGACGAAGTGAGGAGACAACAATTAAAGAATACGTTTATTTACTTTCTTGCCAACGTTCATTAGAAGTGTTGTTCGCCAACGTAAGAAAAACAGCGGGAATGGAACAGTTCAATCACATTGCAAGCTGAAGCCAAGAGGCGTGCACGGTGTGTGATTACACCCGAGAATAAAACGCGATCACTGATGACTCCTGCCACACTTCCTGTGACCGCCTCTGGCTATAGTTGGGGTCAAGACGTAGAACGGACGCCCCTTCCATTCTCGCTCGTGAAGGCAAAATAGCTGAGTCATCGGGGTTCCAGTAAGGGCTACTTTGCCGCGAGTTTATCTCTGAGCAATTAAGAACTTTTCTCCGAGCTTTTAATTTCTTCTCGAGGAAACAGGAGTTCTCGTCTTTAGTCACGTCGCCTGATTCCTCTTTGTCAGTGACAGCGGGGCTGCGATATGATAAAACGATAACACAAGGTGTTGACTTGGTGACTCAATAGGAGCTTATTAGCAGTCTGTTTAGGCAGACGGAACTTCAGTTTGTTGATCGGTGTCAAACTAATGACATGGGGTGTGGGTTGGGTGAGTTGTTTAACGTCCCGCCGCAAACGAGGTACGTATCGGGACGGTGTTGATTAGAGTGCTGCCGCACGTGGGACTGTTGTAACACAGGCTTCAGTCCCACCCAGTCCTACACTGACACCGGGCCAACCAATCCTAGTACGGTTCCCGATAGTCTGGCAGGGCAGCTAGTTATTGGTTGCCAATTTTGAAGTGTTAGGCACCACTCAGCTGGGATACGGACAACCGACCTCCCGCCCCGGAAGCGGCATGCAATTATTGTATTCTTTAAGCATAGGATAAGCCGTTAAATGTGGCTTTCCAGATGTTCGGGCACTTCAGGGGTTCTGCACAGTGGCACGCACAGAATGTTTAATTCGCTAGTGAATGTGTACTCCCTAAAACATCCCTGATAGTGCCTCAGCTTCCATCAGGCTGTTCGCTCTATATTAAAAATTCCAGGATGCAGTAAGCCACCACCACCACCACCCACCCCCACCACCACCACAGTGAGCTGCAAAACCTATCAAGGAAACAACTGAAAAAGAAATAACGGACAGAAATATGAAACGTTTTCAAAACATGTTACGTGTGTGTATGTGTGTGCGCGCGCGCGCATTCGCTTGTCTTGGCATGTGATTGCACGAATTGCACAATTCACGTACATTTACAGTTTTTATTATTACAAATTATCTCTTGATTAAGCCTTGTCGTCTCCAGGAGGGAATCCAAATCTGGCCTATTGTGGTGTTGGCGTTCGTCTTTTTCCAGAAGGTTAAGGCCACCGTTAACTCTCCGTCTATCACGCCCATTTCTGAACCCATATGTGACGTGGGGCGTGCGTCCGTCCTACGCAACACCTACGACATTTCGGCTTAGCATGACGTCAGATGGCCTTGACCCGTGTGGTAGTAACAGTGATGAAATGTCTCGCTCTGGTCATTGGAGTCTGTTCACCCTCCGTTTGAGTGGGCGATGTCCGGGGAGAAGCAAACAGGGCGTTTCCAACCTGGGGGGTGGGGTGTTTAAGGTGATTCAGTCGGCTTTAAACCCGCAGAGTGCAGACCTGCCTCATCAGTGACAGCCAGACCCAGCTGTTGGTCATTACAGTTTGTTCTGCCAGCCTTCTTCACAGCGTCCAGCGGGTAAGCTTGCAGTTTTGTTATGATGAAATGTAGGATTAGAGAGAGAGAGCACACACACACACACATATATAAAACTACAAGGCTTAAGTGTCTGTTCAAATTACCCAGGGTTTTTTGTGAGAGTTTATCACATCATGGTACGCGAATGAAAGATGATTTGGCTTGTACCGCGAGCGGATTTGTTGCATGAAACGTTTATTTCTGCCGTTGTACTTATGCAGTACTTATCGCGGAATACAGTCGATGCTCGAAGGGTTTCATTACATCGCATTCCACTAAAGAAGTGGGAGGAAGTCGTGCTTTATATATTTTAAAACAGTTAAACTTATCAGGAGGCATGTTCTTTAGACAGCCACCGACATACAGTTGCCGATCAACATTTCTTTGGCAGAAATAGGACAGTTTGCCACTTTTGTCGCCATTGTTTCCAAAGTGTTCAAAACAACAACGTTAAGTTTCTGTCTGTAGAAGATAATAAAGTTCGACAGCGAGACTCAACCCTAGAGGTGTTTAACGACCGACTGATGTGACTTGTTTGTTAGGTCAAAGGTTATACCTTCCCTTATTTGCTGCAGGGTGTACAGAGAGTCGAACTGTTATTGACAAGGCCCAGTCTAAGAGATGCCGGGTGTCCGGCTCTCGTTTAGCTAGACGGTAGTAGGGGTGCAGTGTTTACGAAGTGGAAGGGGATACCTATATAAAGAAGGGGACGAGGACCCTCCCTCGCTGGATATAGCGGATGTTTGTCTCCTTACGACCACTTCTGTGAAAGAAAATCAGACACGAGCGCTCATACAACCAAACCCATGTGTATGAATGCGAATCTTTGTTTGTTTATTTATTTTATTAAAAATAGTTTTTTCGTTTTTTCCAATAGACATGACTTCGCTAGAGACAGACGCAGACGCCAGAATGGAAGACCTGAGGATCTCAGACATGGAGTGCCCGGTCTGCTGCGAGGTTTACACAGAGCCCAAGCTTCTTGGGTGCGGGCACCTCGTCTGTCGCACGTGCTTGGTCACGTGGTTGCGGGTGCGCGGCATGGAGGCGGGGTGCCCTCTGTGCCGGTATCCCATCCTGGAGATGTGGCAGATGCACAAGCCCTGCATGCAGCCAGAGAATGTGGCCGACTGCCTGCCCACCGACTTCCTTGTCCAGCTCGTCGCGGGGTCAAGTGGTCGCGATGACGACGTCCTCAGGCCGTCGGGGAGGGGCCAGGGGGAGCAACCGTCCGGCACGTGCCTTTCCGGGCGCGAACCTTGTCCGACAGAGGAGATCCTTCGCAAGCACCCTGACGACGCTCCGACAGTGTCCCTGGCGGACAAGCTACGAGACCTAGTCGCCCTGACGATGGACCTGAAAGGGTTCCTGAAGGACAAGGAGAAGGAGTACCGGAACGCAGACATGCACACCCCACAGTTAGTCGCCGTGGGAACCAAAGGCTGGCAGGCCGTGGTCCTTTTCCAAGATCAAGCAGACCAGCACCACACGGTCCTCATCACCCACCAACACCTGCTGGACCGTATCCAAGGCAGCAGCAGATGCCTGGTCGAGGCCGCAGTCCGCATGAAAACGGCCATGCAGCAAAGAGTGGACCTCCTGGAACGAAAGACTCACCACTTGCTGCAGACAGTTTTCCGGTGCGTCCTGTTTCGATTCCCCGTCATCTCTGAGCGCAGAAGGGGTCTGCAGAGGTGACCAAGACCTTCTTGTGGTCCGTCAAATAATTTGAACTGAGCTGTGCTGAGTGAAACGCTGATCGAGGTCAAAGCGCGGTGTATGTCAGCCACTGGCCATCCTGGTCCCGGTGTCGTGACAACCAGGGGAAGTCCGGCTGACTGTGATTGCGAGGCGCTATAAGGGGTATGGCACAAAAGGTTTTCATAGCTCCTGCCTGCTGTGCGGCGTTATGTCATCCTGTGCAGGGCCTCGATCCCTACCCAATTGAAAGAACAGCCCGTACTTCTCATGAAGTCGCGCACAGGCTGCCCATTGTTACAAACTGACGACGCTGCAAGCTTCTCCTCCAGCCTTTAACTTTTTAAAATAATTTATTTGAAGATAATGCATCTAATCGTTGAAAACTATTTAATATATATTTATAATCGTAACCTCTTTGTACCTCATTCATCCACCAGCACACACACACACACGCTGATGCCTGCCCCCATCATGGCTCACAAAAACAACTGTTAGTGGTTTCTTTTATTTCCATCATTTATAGTTTTAATCGAACATTCTGCCTACCGACATGAGGTATATTATATATATTATAAAGAAGCAACACAAGCATTCAACATAAGCGTCCATAGCAAGCGATCGCAAGTGCCGAGAGACACACTGTGTGAACGCTGGACTCGGCGGTTAAAAACGATTGGCGGGAGGATAGCAGTCGGTACAGGCTCACACTTTCTTTCCTTTGTTAGGGGGACCAACAAGTGGTCGGGGAACAAGTAAGCCTTTCGAAACATAATTACGTTCTTTCGAGGATGTTCTTTTAATAAAATCGACTTGGCTGTACTCTCTCAACGTTTTTGCGCCACAATCATTCTACAGTGAAACGACAACCAATAATGATCTCTGAATTTGTTGTAAAATTACCTTTGAGCAGTTAAAACAAGTCCAAACAAGCAACACAGAAAAAGTACAGGTGCGTGGCTATAAGGATGAAGAAATAGGAACAAGATTTCAAACCTAGAAACCAATACTGCAATAATCATAACACCGCCAAGCAGTATTTTTTAAATCAACGAAAACAGAAAGCTAAACAATAAATTGCCAAATCATCACCGTTGCTCAAGTTCCATTAGGACCGGGTGAGCACACACAAAACAAAAAACCCTCGATCAACGCAAATGCACAGACGAGATAGATATTTGAGGGTGGGGGGGGGAGAGAGGGGAGATAAGTAACAAGTCGCAAGAAAGGCGAAAGGTCTTGTCACTGAAAGGAGCGAAGGCCGACCGAACATAAAAAGAATCAAGCAAGGAAGACAGGATGACTGGACACATGCATGTATGGAATGATACATAGAGAAACAGATGATCTTATGGATGGACAGACAGACAGACGGACAGACAGACTGGACACAGACACAGGTTTCTTGTTTGCCAATTTTACATCTTTCGTCAACAGACTCTAAGGTTAAAAAATTAAGAACGGTATTAAAGATCAGATGAAAGATGGGCCGTGAATTATCTCAGCACACAACCATTGATGTATTGTTAAATACTAGTAAGGCATTTTACACAGTAACAATTACAAAAAGGGAAAAGAACAATCCCCAGCGAACCATGTTCATACTTCTCTCGGTTACACAATTCGCCATGCACGCGAAAATTCTACCCAAAATGTAAAACCAAACCCAGAATTTTGTTTTAACGGTAACATATCAAATTACGAGGATGTTGATCATTTCAAAGAGACTTTTAATACTCGTATATGAAACAGCAAAAAGAAAGATTATGCCAACAAGGAAAAAAGTTCGACAATCCAGTCGAGACATCAAAAAAACCCAACAATGATGATTGCTGATGATGACGATGACTACGATGAATTGCTCATCTTGCCAGAGACTGCAGGGATAAAAGGAATATCAATAACCTCTCAAAACATGTTATACTAGACGTGCCGAAACAGTGAAATGCCCTGCGATGTCAGTGACGAGATGACAATGACATCACAACCAAAATGTGAAGTACGTCACTAACATCCCTCCGACAATTTTCACAATTTTCAGGATATTTTGGCCAGCAAGAAGCAACCGGTTGAAAGCATTGCAAGCACTCTAGAGAAACACCATCCTATAGCTTTGAGCTTCAGCAGCTCCTGTTTTATAGGTGATATTATGTTATTCAGTGTCGCGGGGGAAAAACTGCCCAATGCGCCATTTATCCAGTGTGCGCGGGTAGATGAGTGGGAGAGGCACTAAAGAACATTTCTTGAATACTGAGTAAACAAACCTCCCTGTTAGAAACTCATTATAACCAAAAATTAGCTGCTTCAATGCATTACAACCACTCGCTGAGTCTGAGCTAAGTTTTTCTTTGCCTTCTGAAAAGTAACATTTAACGTGTCAAATTTTGTATACATATTTACATAAGCGAGGAGGAAAGATTGTGAAGACTTGTGAAGTTATGTATACTAAGTCAATACAATCAGAGAAAGCATGAAAGATATACTTAAAGAGCTTCAGTGTGATTTTAAAGGACACAATAGCGCCATAGAAAAAGGAAATGGAAAGGTCAGGCGTCAAACTGAAAGATCAGACATTTTCTGCATAAAGATCACACGCGCAAAATTTAAAACGTACCTAATGCAGTTATACGCCGAAAAGCATAAAGTTAAATAAACTTTCCGTTAATTCCATAATTTCTTTATAAAAATTAGAATCATTTGCATAAATACTTCAAAACGATGATAATTAATATCGCTATTACAAACATATTTTAACACGATATTAATATCGTCATAAAACACACGGCGAGTAAAACGTGTTAAAATAACTTATTACAGAATACAACAGCAGCAATATGGAAACAACTACAGTCTTAAACACACGCTCAGCTTATAACACACTAGCGGATAACAACTGTTGAGGGTATGATGATAAAAAGGCCACGCCACATTTTAGTAGATGTCAGTTTTCCTATCGACCATTTCCTGCACAAAGCACAAAAAGCCAGACCAAGAAAATCTCTGTTTCGCGAAAAAACAAAAATCACACTGTCGTTCTAAACACAAAACATGGAAGCAACGCTGCCAATGAAGACATCTGGCTGTGTCTTCAGCAGAGTCTGTCTTTGTCAGCTGTGGCCTCTGTCAAAAAATGCAGCACACACATAACAACACTCACATTCGGTGTCAAAAATGAGACAGGGGATGTGTGAGGTTACACAACCAATGGGACAAGCAGCTTTCCATCGTCAACCTGTTATGAGAAATGGCAAAGGCAAGCTGAAAGGAACGGAACAAACCATTGTGAGGGTGGTACGGGGATTAGCGCAAGACGTTGTTAACATCAAGAATGAAATACGAAAGGCCATAATTGACAGCGTCCGAAAATTTGACTGTTGTAAATCGTTGTTGTGGCTTACGGTGTGGTGTATACGTGTTTATAAAAGTATCATTTAAATAATTTTTGCAAGTGTAACAGCATTTGTCTGTTAGAGAATGGTTACAGGTGGCAATGACTCGGCGAAGTTGCATAGTAAACAGACTAATAAATATATTTCACAATAAAATAAACTTTAAAAATAAAGATCATTATAGACTTTTTATATGTCGCGTCGGCGATGAAACAACTGCCTCCGATCCGCGAACCAGCAGCCTTTTCGCACGTGACAGGGCTACGAGATGATAAAGGAGATGAGATCCATAAGTATTAGTCTCCAAGCCATATACTTATCTTAGCGGTCATGTATTTATACGCTATTTATTTTCTTGGGATCACGGATCCGAGAAAAGCACAAATTTATCTTGCGAATTAAAATTTATTAGCTTTTTTAGCATAGCTATATGAACTGGGTACCATTGTTCAGTTTGGTTTTTGAGTTGTTACATCCCTGACTTGACCTTCTTTTCTTTTCCTTTTTCTGGTTTTCACCGAGGCTTTAGTCCTGGCGATATTTAGATTTGTTCACCTTTTCTTCTTTCTGCGTTCCTCACGTCCTTCTGTCTTTTTTTGTTTTCGTTTGAACCCCTTGAACTATTTTCTTTCTTTCTTTAAATGCGTTAACCTTTTTGCTTTTTCTCTCCACACAAGCATTGAGCTTTCTGGAATGGTTCTTGGTGTGAATGTTGTGGTTTAGTTTCCTTTCGTCAGCGATGATTCCGTCCACATGCTGTCGTCCTTGCCCCGCCCCCCGCCCCAACTGGTCTCTAAAAACGCTCGTTGAATCCGAAGTTTTCGATGTTGTTCTGTTCTGACCACGCCGGGAACACAGCTCCGTCCATCTCTGTAGCCACGGTGTTGTCGTGGATCAGCCGGTGGTTCGTGCCCCCAATTTCCGACTTGCACTCTGGACACCGCGACACCTGGCTGGCTCCTCCGCAGTCGCCAATAGCGTACACGTGACCTGCACAAAGAGGTCACGGAGCATGCGTTAACCAAGCAAGCCATGCGAGCTTGAAAAAGCGCAAAAAAAAAAAACTGGAGCCAATCAAAATAGAGTCTTACATAAAATATGCTAATCTCTTAGGGTCACCACTGAAAACGTTCCAATTTCACCCACCCCTCCCCAACCCCCACCCTAACCACTACCCCTACCCCCACCACAACCCCACCCCTTACCCTTCCCCTAAACCCCCCTCCTCCTGAACATACCCCCTCTTTCTGCCTCCAACGGCCCCAGGAAAGACCATTTGATTGGCTCCATTTTTTTACGCATGTGAAATTAAGCTCGTCATTTGATTGGCTCCAGTGAATTAGAGCTTTTATGTGCTGATACAGTTGCAACTTCCACTCTCGCCCAAATGAGCTTATTACCAACGATTGTTGCTCACTCCCCGCCAGCAGTCTGAAGGAATTTCTGAAGTCCCTGCTGGTCAGGGTACGCACTGACATCGTATGTGTAAGCTAGGTTCATGTTAAATGTCTTTCTGTGTTGGATTTAAATGATTACATTTTAAATGATTCCATTTAAAATGCATTCATCAAGACTACAGCACTTGAAGGATGGGTTGGGAAGGGGGTGGGACTAAAGACCAAACATTGTAAGGTAGGGTAGCCAGCCGACGAGAGGACGGTATGACATAGTTGCAGGGATCGTAGGGCTGGATTAAGGAGTACGAAATCAGTGGTAAGAATCTAATTCGGGTTTTTGTATTAAAGACAACGAATAATTTCTGTTCAACAAGTTTCTCGTTCTCGAACTTTTAGATAACATTTGTGTCTGCCAAGAATAGTCGACTAAGTAGCGGCGTGTGGAAACAGCGTAACTAACCGTTTGACTAACCAGGGGCGTGTGGTAACAGCGTCGCTTACCACTCGACAGCCAGGGGCTTGCCGTAAGAGCGTAACTCGCCGCCGGAATGACCAGATTCATGCAGTAACAGCATAACTCACCGCTCGACTAACCTGCAGCGTTTGGTAGCAGCCGAACTCTCTGTTCGACTAAGTAGCAGCGTGTGGTAATAGCTTAACTCACCGTTCCGGCACTTGTACCAGTGTCCCTGGTTAAGCTGCATAGCGCCCAAGATCATGACGCGTTCCTCTTCACTGATGCCCAGCCCGGACTCCGGCACGATGCCGTGCAGCTTCTGCAGCAAGTCCTTGTTGGCCTCCTGCTGGCGGGGGGTATAGGGCAGCCCCTCTTTCATGGTCTGCAGGGCGTGGTTCAGCAGGTCGGTTAGCGCTGGCGAGATGGTGATGTTGCGGCCGGCAGCGATGCTCTTGTGGTTCAGCAGGCTCATCCAGTGCTGCAGCCGCAGAAGCTCTGCCTGCGCGTCGTCGCGCTCCTGCTCGCGGAAGATGAGCCGGGGATGCAGGATCCACTTCTCGAAGGCGTCCAGCGCCGCGGGCAGGCTGGAGCAGCGGATGGACTTCTTGCGACGCGTCTCGCGCAGTTTCTTGGTCTCGTCCAGGAGCTTCATCTGGTTCTGCATGCACAGCAGGCCGCTCAGGCTGCTGTTGTCGCCCGCCTCCTTCACCGTCTCCTTCATCTCCTCGTACTCCTCCAGCACCTCGCGGTTGATGCGGTCGTCCAGGTCCCGTGTGACCTCC
This sequence comes from Lanistes nyassanus, assembly GCA_004794575.1. Classification (NCBI taxonomy): domain Eukaryota; kingdom Metazoa; phylum Mollusca; class Gastropoda; order Architaenioglossa; family Ampullariidae; genus Lanistes; species Lanistes nyassanus. The sequence goes on from SMGT01003173.1 coordinate 186,067, forward strand.
TCGCGCTTGCGTTCGTCGCCCAGCATCTTCTCCTTGATGACCTCGATGTCGCGCAGCTGCTGCTTGATGATGGTGCCGTAGCGCAGGTTCTGGCGGATGGGCGTCTTGCAGCGCGGACAGGCCTTGAGCTGCACGGCGTCCTCCTGGGGGCTGGTTGTCGTCTCCATCCACTGATCCAGGCTGTTCACCTCTATGATGTGCTCGCAGTCTTCCAGCTGCACGAACCTGCACAGGCCAACAGGGAACAGGTTACGGTAGAGCTAGAGGTAGAGCTAGAGCTAGAGGCAGAGGTAGAGGTAGAGGTAGAGGTAGAGGCAGAGGCAGAGGCAGAGGCAGAGGTAGAGGTAGAGGCAGAGGTAGAGGCAGAGGTAGAGGTAGAGGTAGAGGTAGAGGTAGAGGCAGAGGTAGAGGCAGAGGCAGAGGTAGAGGTAGAGGCAGAGGTAGAGGTAGAGGCAGAGGCAGAGGTAGAGCAGAGGTGGAGGCAGAGGCAGAAGTAGAAGTAGAGCAGAAGTAGAGCTAGACTTAGAGGTACATGTAGAGGAAATGATAAAGGTAGATACAAAGGTAAAAAGAAAGGAAGGGTAATAGTAAAGGTAAAGGTAACGGTAGAGACAAATATAGAAGCAAAGATTACCGATAAATTTTAAAGTAACAATAAAAAAATAGGGTAAAGGTAGAAGTAGGGGTAACAGCAGAGATAAAGGTAAAATTTAACAAGCTAAAGGTGTGGGTAAATGAAGATATTAAGGTAAATGTACAGGCACAGGTGAAGATAAAGCTGCAGACAGGTCGTAATGAAGCAAATAGGCAAAGGTAAAGCCAAAAGTAGAGGTGGTGCCGCGAGTGAAGAAGTGTAGAAGCGTTTACCTTGCATCAGGATCGTCTTCCGTTCCGAAGAAAATCTCTATTACATCCTCCGCATGGCAGATCCTGCACAGCTTGGGGCACGGCTCCCCACACAAGCCTATGCACGGATGGTTGCAAGGGAGGAGTTCCGGACACGGTTCATCGCACCTGGGCCTGTCGCATGGCTCGTTGCACAGTCTGGTGCACCTGTCACACCACAGACGGAGTGCCGCTAAAAACGTAGGGGAATATAACGCCGCTGCCACATCACAATCGACTGTTGTACTGTAATTACCAATAAGTCTGTAACGCTTTACACTGATCTATCGTAACTATCCATAGTTATGTCATACAGTTGATATCATAGCTATACACATTTATATCCTACTTAATCACAATTCTTTCATAATTCTCCACAGTTTCATCACTTTTCCCACAGAAAACTATTTCTGATGCTTTTTTATTCAATGTCCAGCTGTCAAACGGAAATGCCCTTCTTTCTTTTTCTTTTCCTTCTTATTTTTGGTCTTCATTTTCTTCTTCTCTCTGTCTCTCTCTATACCTCTCTGTCTCTCTCTATACCTCTCTGTCTCTCTCTATCTCTCTGTCTCTCTCTATCTCTCTGTCTCTCTCTATATCTCTCTGTCTCTCTAATCTCTGTCTCTCTCTATATCTCTCTGTCTCTCTATATCTCTGTCTCTCTCTATATCTCTCTGTCTCTATATATATCTCTCTGTCTCTCTATATATCTCTGTCTCTCTCTATATCTCTCTGTCTCTCTCTATATCCCTCTGTCTCTCTATATATCTCTGTCTCTCTCTATATCTCTCTGTCTCTCTCTATACCTCTCTGTCTCTCTCTATCTCTCTGTCTCTCTCTATCTCTCTGTCTCTCTCTATATCTCTCTGTCTCTCTCTCTATCTCTCTGTCTCTCTAATCTCTGTCTCTCTCTATATCTCTCTGTCTCTCTATATCTCTGTCTCTCTCTATATCTCTCTGTCTCTATATATATCTCTCTGTCTCTCTATATATCTCTGTCTCTCTCTATATCTCTCTGTCTCTATATATATCTCTCTGTCTCTCTATATATCTCTGTCTCTCTCTATATCTCTTTGTCTCTATATATATCTCTCTGTCTCTCTATATCTCTCTGTCTCTCTCTAAATCTCTCTGTCTCTCTATATCTCTGTCTCTCTCTATATCTCTGTCTCTCTCTATATCTCTGTCTCTCTCTATATCTCTGTCTCTCTATATCTCTCTTTCCATCTCTCTCTATCTCTCTGTCGTCAGCTTGAACTATAAAATATTTCTCTCGGCGTCAGTTTCTGTCGCAGAAGTTGTTGCTGTGCGTCTCACCTGAAGTGAGGGCACCTCCAGACGCAGGGTTCACGACAAGGTGTGCACGGCAATCCACACAGCTTACGACACTCGCTGTGTACACACTTGTTCTGACACCTGAAAATCAATCAATCAATCAATCAATCAATCAATCAATCAATCAATCAATCAATCAATCAATCAATCAATCAATCAAACAAACAATCAATCGGGAGGACGGTCACTCATTATTTGTCCCTTCGTTGAATCCTTCATTTATCCATCACTCCATCCATCCATCTCACCAATCCCTCTGCATCTTCAACCAGTAAATCAGAGCGTCATTCAATTGCAGAACTCAGCTATCGTCCGCTAGCTGTTAACCAGTGACCCATCCGGTCGATCACCCAAGCCTCCGAAGATGCAAATCAATAATCAGTCAGGACTGGAGACGTTTACGTCTAGTTCCTCCTTCCTTCCCCTCTCTTTCTCTGCACCTCTCCTTCGGTGCCTCACTCAATTTCCTCCTCCATTTTTCCTTTCTATCCAACTTTTTTTCTCTCTCTCTCTATCCCCTCTATTATCTCCTCTCCCCTTTCCCCTGTCCCTAGAACGCTAGCGACGAGGCCGTTTACAATCCTGCAGCTTCAAAAGAACTTCGCAGAAATTCAGATAATCCACACGAGATTTTATTTTTAAACTGACGTCACGCGTCGTTACCAACATTACTTACTTGGAGTTGCAGGGCGGACAGTTAGAGCAGGTATCGGTGCACCTGTGGCCGCACACCAATATCCGTGTGCACGTCTGTCGACACGGCCTGTGCAGGCGCCCGCTCGTGCACTCCTGGCACTTTCCACCACACCTGCACGCACGGGACCAGCGTTCACAACACCCACAGGCGAGTTTTACAGAGGCCCCTACAGTCGGCCCCTACAGTCGGCCCCTACAGTCAGCCCCTCTAGCCAATCACGTCAGAACTACGGTTTGCCTTAACTTGTCTGTGTGTAAAACTCGACTCACAAGTCACAACTATCATTTCAGCAGAAACTTTGTCGCATGCTTGGCGTAAAGACCAAACCCAATGCAGGAAAACTCGCATTTTTAATACGATTTTCGCACAAGATTTTCTTTATTGCTGAAAGCATTCCAGCTCTGTAACATTCATCTTAAAAAAATATCTGGAGTTCAACTGTGAAACGCCACAAAACCTCCATTAAAGGATAAATTACCAGAATGTATTTTTAAAAAAAGGTGCAGTCAGGTTCACTTACGAGTGACCGCAGGATAAGGGCCGTTGGCAGAGGTCCAGGCAGGGAGTAGTCTCCCGCGACCGGCACCAAACTGTCCCGGTGTGACCGCAAGGCCAGCTGTACGGAACCTGTTCATAACACTGATGGGGCTCGCCACACCTGCAAGGGAAAGAACTCCGGGTTAAAGACAGTAATAGCGTTCTTTGTATTCACTACCCCGGTCTCCAGCTGTACAACTGCTGACTGTGCCAAGCAGTGCCGCCATTACTTCTGGCGGTGACATATGAAATAAATAAATAACAGCTTTTGGTTCGTGTGATCAGAGATATTAAAGGAAAGAGGGAAAGAATGAACGACGGAATGAAGGAAAGAAAGAGGAAAGAAGGAACGACGGAATAAAGGAAAGAAAGAGGAAGGAAGGAAGGAAGGAAGGAAGGAAGGAAGGAAGGAAGCTGTAAATCTTTTGACTAACCTGTCTCCACACGGATGTCCGCAGGCCAGCGTGACAGGACACTCTGCTTGACACACAAAGTCGTACACGTTCTCGTGACACAGCATGAACTGCGGGTGACCGCACTTGGGAATCACCCGCTGCACCATCTCCGTGCAGTCTCCGCACTTCTGGTGGCACCGCTTCTTGCAGGGATGTTGGAACTCACAGTCCAGCTTGCGCTCGCACGGCTTGAGACACACGTATGTCTCGTGCTCCTGCACCGAGACACAAGATGGTGTACAAGAGTTCAAACTAATTTCTTTTTATAACATACAACAGCTTTTGTTCTATATTGATAGGTCTACTAGAAATGCAAAACGACTTTTGGTAGCATTTCAAAGTGTAAGCCACTTAATCTAATGTTAAAAACCTAATGGAACGATTTTCTGGCAGTATTTAAACGTTTAAGTTTTTTTTTCTCAGTTGAAAGGTTTAGTAGAAACCAAAACGACTTTCGTAAATATTAACACGTTTAGAACGTTTAGAACCGGACACAATAAAATGTTCGTCCAACATAACGTTAAATTTGCAACACCACTGGTTGCTTCAGACGGGAGTCAAGAAATCTTTGACAAACGTTACCTCAATTAAGATACGTTTTTCCAAGGGTTCTTTCCCGTATTAAAAGTCTTCACAGACTGCAAAATAACTTTCGCCTATATTCAAAGAAGTAACCGTGTTAAAACTCTTTTGTATTTATATGTAACAGATGACCACAAAACAAAACATTTGAATAATTAAGCGTTTACCAGAGGGGATAATAATGGTGTCGCACAGAGCGCGATGTACGCAGAGTATGATTCGCAGAGTAAATATTCTCTGAATCCGCACATGATACCCGGTGGTGGTGGCGGGGGGGGGGGAATCTTTGACTTCTTCCAGTATATCATCGGTCTTCAACAGTTGTCGATAAATAAATAAATAGTTTTAAAAACGCCGACAATCTGCCGACAGAGATGACGCAGCGCTCACCTGGTCATAGGGATGACACAGACGGGAGCACACGTGACCACATTTCAGGCGCGTGGTACACGGCTTCATGCACCCTCCTTCGGGCGCTTGGTCAAAGTCGGCAGGCGTGTTCACGTCCAAGCCTCCATCTTCCGGGTGGTTCTGGCAGTACAGGTGCAACGTCTCGCCCAACAGCCTCTCCTTCTTCAGGGAGGAGGTGATGTTTCTCCAGAGGTCACTTTCGGAGCTGAGAAGGTCAAAATTCCCCAGGACGTACAGACCCACCTGCGAGAATACCAGAAGCCCAGTCTGCGTGTAAATACTTCAAGTATACGCAAAGGCTTCTCCTGGTAAATTGTTATCGAGTTTAGGGAAACTCATCTCAACTACAGCAAGACCAGCGAAAGATTGGAACACTGGTCGTACTTCAATTTCATGGGTAATTGTTCAAGAGAGAAAATTTAAACCCTATTTAACAGCTATCAGATAAAACACCCTCTGAGGAAGTTTATTAAGGTAAAAAAAATCACCCTGAACTACACCGTAAAATGTAAGTACCAAAGATCTGGACAAAACAGAATCAAAATTAAATAGATCTCCTAAGACAAATTACATGTATCTGATTGATATGTCTGTCTGTCGCTGGTTACTTCAAAGAAAGAATTTAGTTTCAGCTGGCATTGTCTAATGTCAGTCTCTATTGTGGTGTAATAAAACGCAAGCCAGTGCAAACACAGAGCTATATCTATAGGTCTCTCTGTAGTCCATACACATCAGCTAAATCACCTTCGCGCGCGAAAGCGCCACGCAAACTCTGTTTTCTATCTTCAAGAAGCCTATGTTGCCGTCCTCGTTGCTCCTGACAAGGGAGAGAAGAATGATGTCGTTTTCCTCCCCTTGGAAGTTGTCTACCACCGTAAGACGCACGCCGTCGAACTGTTTTTTGGGCATGAGCTTCTTAAGCTGGTACAGCTGACCTGCAGCGGAACAAATAACAGTACAGCTGCACCCTAGAAAACTGCGACAGCTGATTTGCAACAGAAAAATAACAGAACTAATATGACTGTGATCGATAGGTAAAAATGACAGCAATACGACTGACACCTACGAATGTCCTGATTCAAAACTGTTCAGGGTTGCGGTATTTGTTGCTTAACGTCCAGTCGCAAACTACGTGTTGCTTAGACAAAGTTTACGTGCTGCCACACGTGGGACTGCTGTCGCAACACGGGCTTCAGTCCCACTCAGTCACATTATTGTGATTATAATGACGGATAACAAGCTGAGGTGAAGACCATAATACAACAAGTGACAGCAGCGTGGTATAAAATAAAATATGGTGAAACTGAGCCAAGCCAAAACTGATACAGGCAAAGTTGACGTTTCAGATATTACCCTTCTTCAGTACAAACATACGGTACAAAAAGATAAATAAATAGGAAAATACATTTATCTTGATCACAAACATTATCACGTGAAAGGCAAGCGAAGGCAGTGGAAGAGCGGACGCTGACAACGAGCCGAAAAAACAGAATAGAAGATTAGAATACACAGCAGTGAGGTAAAGACGGTGACGTTTAGAATGACAGAGGAGAGAGTGACGGTCCGGAGACCAGCAGAGACGTGTCTTGTCTGAGCACCTGAGTACGTGGTCAGAATGGAGATTCGGGAGGACTCGTAGCCCTGCTTCAGGAGGTAGCCGCACAGCTGCGAGATATACAGAGCCTCGTAGTAGTTGGAGTGACTTTTCGTTTCATCGTCGTTTGTCTCGGGCTCCGCGTGGTTGATGAAGAAGACGTTGGCCGACACGCCTTTGACATCCGGGTACGACATCACCGACTCGTGATTCTGCAGCTTCGGGTAGATGGGCTTCACCAGGGCCGCGATCTCCGGCCTCATCCGGTGCTGCCAGCCCAGCGTGTCGCACCTGTGCAAGACCACGTGACACGACCATTTAGCCGACTGACTCCCTCCACAAGCGTTTAAATGAATTGAATTGTCCGAGTTAACCATCAGCCAGAGACCTTAGCGGGTTATCGTGCAAGAGGCCCCAAATGCCAGTGAGGTATTGCTAGTGGACCGAGTAAATGCATTCCCAGCTGGAAACGACCAGATGTCGGTTGTGTCTGGGAGACAGCCACCACGACGGTTTGAGTGTCGGGAGAAACGACAACAGCTGGTGAGAATGTAAAACTTCAAGGGTTTTAGGCCAGTCAACAAGTGTGTCAGACTAGATGTGTCAGAGTAGGTGTGTGACTAAAAGTGCCAGAATGTGTGCGAGTCGATCAGTTGGAAGTCGGTTGTGTGAAAGACATAATTAGAAAACAGACTGTAAAGACAGACTTTAAAGGCAAACGGTAAAGAGCCTGGGAGACATGTTGCTTAGACCTCCTAACCTCACCAGCTCCATCAGAAGGACATAAAAGCTTCAAAACAAATTTAAAAAAGACCTGTCCTATGAGAGTCATTTTTAAGATGCCTAATCCACACAAAGGCTATGTGGATCTACACGTTTAGCCTGGACTGTCGATGGCCAGAGGACGGTTTTTATCCGTCTGGAAGGCAACAAATATTATGTGCAACGGACTGCGTGTCATAGCTTGAAGAGGTCTGAAGCCAGACTGCTCAGTGTCTGGTTACACGAAGCTAAACATGCACCAACCTTTTCAGCTAGCAACTTAAACATTTCAGAGCGACTTTTTAACAGTAAAAACAAATGTTCGTAGATTTCGCGCGCTGATCCGAGCTTTAGAATCAACACTAGAAGCTTCCGATGTCGGGTTTCCTCACCTGAGATCGTTGTTGATCATGCGCTCAAAGAGCGACAACTCCAGTTTGTACTTCCGGGCTAGCGCGTAGACGGTGGGGTTGGGGCGCAACTGCTTATGGTCGCCAATTAGAATCAGGTGCTGGCAGTCCTGGCTCAGGGTGGTGATCACGTGACCTTCCAGCACTTCTGCCGCCTCCTCCACGACTACCACCCGGGGTTTGACCTCCTGCAGGATGTTCTGGTATCTGGAGATGGAGACCGATATCGGATTTTTAAAAAAGCTGCGAAGATTTGAAATGCAGATTTCCACGAATAAGCCCAACTACTGGGGCTGGTACTCTTCCAGCGGTGATCCCGGGGAAGGCAGGGTCTTTCTTGTTTCAGCCATTTTCACTTATCACTTTACAGAAGTTTACAGAAGGGAAGTTTCATACCCAGAACCGCATGAACGTGAATGACATGACGTTCAACTCAGAACTGATGAGGACACACTTGGTTGTGACACTTTTCTGATGACCTTTACAGTTGTATTTTATATGATTTTTTAAAATTTTTAGACCGAGTACTTTTCCATCTAAGAAAATTTATGTAAGTGTGCAGTGACCATCAGCATAATATAACAATTAAGGACAACAAACAACCTAAATTACAATCAATTGAGCTTTTTACATACAGTATCAACTGCTAACACAAACAACATTTTTAAAAACGCCAGAATAATATAGATGATTCGTAATCGAGTTGCCAGCTGTGCTATGATGTCGGACAAGTATTACAGGATCAAAAGGACACGTATTACAGGACTAAAAGGACAAGTATTACAGGATTAAAAGGACAAGTATTACAGGATTAAAAGGACAAGTATTACAAGTATCACAGGATGAAAAGGACAAGTATTACAGGATTAAAAGGACAAGTATCACAAGTATCACAGGATTAAAAGGACAAGTATTACAGGATTAGAAGGACAAGTATTAAAGGATTAACAGGACAAGTATTACAGGATTAAAAGGACAAGTATTACAGGATTAAAAGGACAAGTATTACAGGATTAAAATGGAAGGAAAGTTCAAGGAAGAAAGGAGCGAAAACACTTCCCGTGCTGTGGGAGACTTCCGACGACGAGAAGCGATAATGCAAGATGAAGTGAAAACAAACGATAGCGCCAGAAAGACGAGCAAACAGGACACCCACTTGGCAGCGGCCGTGGTCGTCATGGCAATGACTGTGGCGCTCTTCAAGATGTGCTTGTCTTCCTGCATCAGCGTCTCCTGCTGACGGCGGGCCAAGCGGTCGTACAGCCGTTCAAGGTCACGGATCTCGGCCTGCAGCGAGTCGCACAGGTTCTGCGCCCAGCGCCGGTACAGCCGCCATCTTTGGTGGATATCCAGCTCCCACAGGTCGAACACCTGCACGCGGAGTCACGTGATCTTAACGGCAGGAGACTTGACAGCCAAGACTTATTAACCCCTCCCCCCCTTAGGTCATCCACCTAAACTTACGTGTACAGTCATGTGGTCTTAATCGTATGATGCCTTCACCCTAAAAGTAAACTTCCAGGCGGCGTCCACTTGAATGAGTACAATCACGTGATATAAAGTGACGTAATTTTACCGGTGCAAGACCTTAACCCCTGACACATAACCTCACAAAGGTCGACCAATGAACAGCTTCGCGTGGTCCTAAGTCTATTTGTTCTGCGATAGTCGCTTTCTGATGTTTGTTGCCCCGACCTGTCTACTTCAATTTGTCTGTGGGGTTCAGACCTCGAGAGTTAGACGACAGTAGTAATGCAGATGCTTACCGCCTGCTCCTCCTCTGGGGTCATGCGGTCGTCCAGGACAACGTTACGCCGCAGTTTCCGCTTGATCTTCTTCCACTGAGAGCGCTGGAGCTGAAACGCGCCGTCACCGGCACCATCCGGTTTGGGCATGCCTTGGTCCAACCGCGAGATGTCCAGAGCCAGGTAGCCATTGCGCTCTTCAGCTAAGGCCTTCCTCTTTTCCCTCTGAGTGAGCCAATCAATCAATCAATCAATCAATCAATCAATCAATCAATCAATCAATCAATCAATCAATCAATCAATCAATCCAAAGAACGAGGGAAGGAAGGAACAAATAAACCAATGAACAAAGGGACGAACAAGCAAACGAAAGAACGTCCACACAAACAAAGATCACCGTTAATTCTACCGTTATTCTTAATCACGAAAGATGAAGGATGCGGCAAAAGAGGAACAGGAGGCAGAGCAGTACAGACAGCGGGAGGTCAGGTCCAAGGTCTCCGACCTCCTTGCGTTTGTTCTCGTTCTTGTCGCCGTTGTCCTCGTTGTCCAGGCGGTTCTGCTCTTCCAGCGCCTGCACCTCGCCCTCCACATCCAACTCGTCTTGACCCAGCTCCTGGTCCAGCTGCTGCAGGTCTTCTGACGTCACAGCGCTGCTCTGCATCATGGCGCCCAGGCCCAGCCACTCCGGGATGCAGAAGACCTTCTTCCGGGTTCTGCCCTGCGAGAAAAAGAAAACAGGAAAATGTCGTGGCAGCCAGGGCCATAATTTCCCATCTGGTTGTAAATGATGAAGGCTTAGGTAATTGTCTCCAGGTGAAAAAGTGACTGGTAAATCTACATTTCATATGTAGGCAAGTGGCTTTAGGCACAGTAGCTGGGTGCGGGATAAGACAAACCTTAGGCACACTTTAAATAAACAGAACCAAATAATTAAAAAAGAAAGAAAAAAGAAAGAAAAAAAGAAAAAAGAAAGAAAGGGAAAAAAGAAAGAAAGAAAGGGAAAAAAGAAAGAAAGAAAGGGAAAAAAGAAAGAAAGAAAGGGAAAAAAGAAAGAAAGAAAGGGAAAAAGAAAGAAACTGATAATAGGAAGAAGGAAAGAAAACTACACACAGTGGGAGTGAACACGCTTCAGACCGTTCGTAGAATTAAAAGTGCACCTGTGAAGGCGCCGCTTAAAGAATTAACACCGTCCTCTGTCTCACCTGCCTGACGAAGCCTGACTGTAGGTACTGCTTGATGTCCTGCAGCCTGTCGTAGTGCTGGGGCAGCATGTACTGCCGGAGCACGTCCTCATGCAGGATCTCTCGCTTGGCCCCCTCGATCTTCAAGCCTGACGTGAAAACCAACCAGCCATCCACGCAACTGTTAATGTAAATCTGTTCGCTCTAGCAATACCGATGTTGTTTTTACTAGCACTGGTACAAAAGTTTGGTCTAGCAATCGTAAATGTGCTTAAGTCTAGAACTGCTACGTTTAGCTTTCAGGAAGAAAGGCAGGAAAGCTGTTTTGGTATAATTAGTTTCACAAAACAGCCACAAACCAGACCAAGGCAAATCAGACTGAAATCCTGAGATATTCTTATGAAGGGGTTAATTGTAAGTTTTCCAGGATACGAGAGTAACAATACTTATCACCCTGTATATCAATCAGACGTTGACATCAAAGGACAGGAGACAGGCAAAACAGGCTCCTGGATCCGTCTAGCCTACATCAACTGTTCACAAGTGACCATTCATTCATAATTTCCAACAGCTTCTGTTTCCGTCACCAGCACTCAGCCTCGCCGACATCACCACTCACCAATGGTGTCCATCTCCTTCCTGAGGTTGTCCATGGCCTCGTGACCCTGAAAGCGCAGGCGCGTGATCTCCCGGAAGTCCCTGTCCAGCTCGTCCCTGTTTCGCCGCATCTCCCAGCGGATGTTGGACAGCGTAAATTTCTTCATCTCTTCGCTTTTCAGTCTGCTGCCCACCCGCACAACACGGCCTGAACCGACACCAAAACGTCACGCTCATCAGTTTTGCAACAACGGCAAAATGTCACGCTCATAAGTTTTCAACCCCACCACCAAGAAATCGCCTCTAAGGCGAGTGTCCTCAAACAACAAAATGTAGCTCTCACGGAGTTATAACCACAGTAAAACTGTAAATTAAACAGTATGTATTTTTTATTCTCTCCATTTCTTTTCCGCGCGTCTGATTTTTTCTTTGTTTGTTCGTATCTCTCATCTTTTCTTTGTCCTCACTTCATCAAACATCCACACGTACACACAGGCAACTCATTACTGCTATCGCCTGAGAAGAGAAATATCGTCCGCACTTCGACACACAGGTAATTCCGTATTGAATTTTCTCGTGAAGTCTCGAACACTCACCTTTGAAAAACGAGATCACGCCCTCCAGGAACTGGTCCAGGGCGTGGTTAGTGTAGCAGACGATCAGCATGCAGCGGTTCTGATCCGGGTCCCAGGACTTCCGGTTGTGCAGCAGGGCCTTGACGATCTTGAGGCCCACGTACGTCTTGCCCGTGCCGGGCGGGCCCTGAATCACGGAGAACTCCTTGGTCAGCGCGCGGTACAGGGCCTCGAACTGTGAGGCGTCCAGCTTCAACAAGCTCGGGTCAGGCCACTCCTCTCGCTGCAGAACCGGAACCTGTTCAGCGGATCTGGATTCGAGGCTGAAGCGGTAGGCCACCTCCCTGCCTTGTTCCTCCAGCTGCTTGTCCTCCCGCAGCATCACGCTGTCGTCCACCAGGGGTCGGAGGTCATAGACGGTGCGGTCGTTGCGCAGCAGGTAGGCGGGGGCCCTTATGTTTTTCTCGCAGCGCACGATGTAGCGCTGAAAAGGCATGTCGTTGTCGCCGATGTGTTGCAGCCCCGCCAACACGTGACGATACGCCTCGAAGAATGCAGTCGTCTCTGCCATCGTGAAGACGGTCTCAGGAGAAATAGCCGACACCTGTCCCAACAATGACGACAGTGACGGCGCATTACGACTGAAGCGAGGAAAGAACGACGGTTGTGATAAGAACAAGTTAATAACGACAGAGTTAACGCCAAAGACAGGTACCCAGAATGGATAATGACAATTACAGGTAAACCCCACAGCTACACAGAATGGCCGATGACACTAACAAGAACACTTTAATTAGCATTTCGAGTAAATTTGGATGGCCAGCGCGTGAAACCTAAAACAAAACTGAAATATTAATGATGTCTTCAGCTAAAGCTTTTATATCATTCTAGGGTAATATTAGTGGCAGCCACAAAAAATCCTAATTGAGATTCACAGCCAATCGATGGCAAGTTAACGCCATTCACGAGAAAAATATTAATCAAATAAATGTTGATGAAAACAGCAACATATTACTTAAGAAAAAAAATCTCAGATGAAGCAATGATACGTAAACGCAAAACTGGCGGGATGATTTGTAAAATGAGTCTGCCTTGCCCACAGCCTTGGTGGTTATTTAGAGGGACAGTGCCTCCACCTGGCGGTGATTTCGCACTATGGAAGGATGGGGTCCTATTACTAAGCGATGCACTGACAGAACCACCAGACTGATAACAGCAGTAAGATGGCCAGTACGGACAGGCAGTTTAATGTGCGGGGAGATGGGCGAATGGAGTACGAACAATGTTTATTAACTCCAGGAAATAATCCTTGGCCACACCAGAATTGGAGCCGGCAACCTTCCACCTGCTAGTCCGCAGCTTTACAATCTGAACTATCCAGGCCCCTACCCACAGGCTTATACGCGATAAGGACAGTCACGCATTCCGAATACTGTGAGCAGGCTGCAGGCGAGGTGGTCAGACTGATGTGATGAGTACAGGCGCACCCAGGACTGATTGTCCCCTGTCGTACGCTTCATTAACAATTCTCTTTAATGTTCCATGCCTGCTCCGTGCCTGCAACAATCTATACCTGCTGTGGCTACAGACAACTGACACAGACAATTTGCTTTACGGCCCACATGCTGGTAATTTGTGCATGCCTTTTCCAGGGATTTGCCTGTTCGGTATTTCATTCTCTTTGTCCAGCCTTCTATGGTCATGGCCAATTACCTATTATTTCTAAGACAATCACACTTTTGTAACCCCAAAGAATAGGACGTACTTCTGGCAAACGAAGATATAATTTTAAACTGTTTTTCGCCTTTTTAACTGTTTTTCGATCTTTATAAATTATAAAAAAATTTCGCCTGCTGACACTGTTTTTCTTTTTGTCGGTCTACATACATATAATGTATTCCTAAAGACCAGATATCCAATAACTGATGTTCAACTCGACAAAAATCTAGCAGCCGGTATAATGGCTCGTGCACTGCAGGAAGACATAACTTTTTGTAATATCCTAATACTCCAAGGACAGGTGTCCACAACTGCTCGAGTACACGAGACGTGCTTGCGAAACGAGAACAAACCAGTGTAACCGGAAGGCAAGCACATTAGCAGAGCAGAGTTGACCCAGGCAAATTCCTGTCCTCGTCATTTGGTATTGTACATAGTGTATTATCTGGGCGAACTACTTTTTAATTTGTGCCTCCTGTTCTGAATGAGGACATGGGTTATACTGTCACTGCCTCTGTCATTATCACTATCAATGTCAAGTGGAAACGTTTTAAGAAGAAATGTTTGTGGGGGATGGGGGCCTCACTGTAGCTCGTGGCAGTATCACAACACTGTTTCAGAGGTTGCAGTCGTAATGGGGCATGTGGTAAGCTAGCAATTGTGCGTGCCGAATTTTTAATTATCTTCCTGTTTCTTCAGAATACCTTTATAACCGTAGTTCATTTAGTAAATGTATTTCTTCTTGTGTCGTCCTGAGGAAGGGGTAGTGCCCCGAAACATGTAGATCGTCTTTGTCTTGCTCTAACTTCCTTTGTTTGTTTTTTTACTGCTTTTTGCTTAAAATAGCTACTTCTGCCGCTGCTGTAGCCATATCTTCACCAGAATCATTACCCAGCAGATTCTGACACAGCTGTTGTCCAGCTATTCCTGAAATAACTCGTACCAACAAGGGGATATTTGCATGACTATTCGCACTGCTTTTTCCAAACACAACAGAGGCAGTTGGTAGCACAGCGGTAATGGTGTGCTTGCCACCGATACAGACGGTCATGGGTTCGGAAACCCATGTCCGACACACGTACTTTCTCTGCGTTTGGAGCGTCTAGTGTTCTCTCCTGGCATTCCAATCTCCTCCCCTTCCTCCTCCCCCATCACCCTTACCCCTCCTTCCTCTGTCGTTATATACCCCGCCTTGATGAGCTGACTTTAAACAGTAAACATGCCATTATTAAATCCTTTTAATTCTTTATTTATACTGTAGTTTACTATGGTTATGGGCACTTTTGTGAGCAGAAACGACGCTAAAAGCGTTCACGCAACGCATTCCAGCTTCGCGCTGCTGCAAGCACGAGGGAGGGGCTTACCTCCTCCAGATTGTGCTCAAACACAACATCCACGAGACCCTCCTTGAGGTCGGCCGGCTCCCTGTTGATGACGGTGGCAAAGAAGAGGGTGCGGAAGTTGTCCGGGGAGAGACAGACCAGCGAGCCGTAGATGAGGCGCTTGGAGATCTCCCACTTGACTCTCTTCAACCGACTGACGTCAAAGGACAGGCGATGGCCCAGACCTGTTTGCAGGCACACGGCCCTCAGCAGATGAACGTCGTGGTAGACGCGAATGTCCTGCCAGATCAATCAATCAATCAATCAATCAATCAATCAATCAATCAATCAATCAATCAATCAATCAATCAATCAATCAATCAATCAATCAATCAATCAATCAACCAAGGGAAAAGAAAACAGCTTACGGTTAATGTTGGGTCTGACGCTACAGATCTTAATACCTGAACACGTTTAAATTGTTTTAAAAAATCTAAATCATTATAATAAAGTTTATATATAACAAAAGTTTTTTATATGTGAAGGTTATTAATGATGTATATTAACTGAGTGAAGGAATCACATATAACTGTTTTATGAGAAAATTAGTTTTTTTAACTGGTTTTCGAAGGCATTATATAAACATGCGTCTAAATAACTACAGAAAAAGAGAGAGAGAGAGAGAGATTAAACTGAAAAGTATTTTATCTGCGCAACTATCGTGAAATACGCGCAGGAACTATTACAGCTGTACTAACTGAAACAGATATTTTCTTCAGCTAAAAGGATAATTCTCAATGAGTGAGTCGGAAAATGATTTTTGAGTAAGATGTGAGGTAATGCTAATGCATTTACCTGTAAATACGAGCAGTTTATAGATAATCTCGTTCGGTAAAGGCTATACTTACCTCAGCAAGCTCCACCTTCATACCTCCTATTATTTTTTTATATCCCGAATCCGTTTACTTGCAGCTCCAAAGTAACAAGTAAGCGATATTTTAACACTAAGGAGGGATGAAGTGGTTAGCTTAAGGTTTTACTCACCTTAAGTCGTTTACCTCTTGCAGGTGTAGCTAACATCTTCTGGTATTCAGCGATGCCTTCACGCAGAGGGTACACGAAGTCTTCACGCAGAAGTCGGAACTGGACGTCTAGGTAATGGTCTAAACTGACATACCCGCCCTTTTCCTTGTTCTTGCGCAGGAAGGGCAATTCGTCTTTCTCAAGGTCCTCGATGGTCGGGAAGACAGAGATCTGCCGGAAGTCGTCGGGCGGAGCCAAGCTGTCCTCGTCGACGGGCTCGTTACGAGCTTTGCATTGCTTGCGCTGTAGGGATTCGAACCCGGCGTCCTTGGCCAGCTCCAGCTCGCTGATCTTCCTCTCCACCTCCTCGCCGAGCTCGATGTGGCGACTTCTAACTAGTTTGATCCCGTTCTCCAGAAAGGCGCATGTGCCGACCACGTCAGACAGGCTGGACGGGAAGATGGTCAGAAGCCTCTGCAGGAGGTCGGCACTGTCAGCGATGACGTTGCATGCCTCGGCCTGGGAGGCGGTCTGCAGGTTTTGTGTGATGAAGAGGCCCAGTGCCCGAAAGAACTCCGGCGCGCGCAGCGTATTCAGAACCTCGTTCTGCTGCGTGGGCATTGACTTGCACTGGCTGACCTTGGCCAGTACCGTGAGCAGCAGCCGCATCATCTCCCGATCGCGCGTTAGTTTTTGCTCATCGCGCACCAGACGGTTCAGCCCTTCCTTGCTGTACGCCAAGGCCGCTACCACTTCCGCTGGCTCCTTGCTTCTCATGTCTCGCAGCCGGCCGAAGGACAGGTTCACTTCCAGAGGCCTGGGTATGCGCTGGGGAGCCCGGTTCTGCTGCGGTTGCCTGTTGACGGGCTCCTGTCTGTGGTCCTCCGCTTCGTTCCGGTTTGCAGGAACCTCGTCTGATCTCTCGTACACTCTGGGCTGGGGTCCTTGACGATCTCTCTGAACTTGTCCTCCTGGAGGAGGTCTATCACGAAGATGGTCGCGCCACTGTTGTCGATTGTCCCTGTCTCTGTCCCCACCATTGTCACGGTTGTCCCTCCAGTTTTGCCTCTCGTTCTGTCGCCAGTTTTCTCTATCGTTTTGTCGCCAGTTGTCCCTTTCATTCTGTCGCCAGTTTTCTCTATCGTTTTGTCGCCAGTTTTCTCTATCGTTTTGTCGCCAATTATTTCTTCCGGCAGCGCTTCTGTTGCCTCCAGACGTGTCCCAGCTCTCCAGCACCCTTTCTCCCTCACCCATTCTGTCCCCTCTCCAGTCTCTGCCTCCAGACCTCCTGCTCTCCCCTGGCTGTCGGGAGTAGTCTGGACACTGATGTCTCGGTGACCTCCCTTCTTCGTTTTCGGACCTAGTCTCGAATGCGTTCTCCTGTGGGCGTCTTTGGCGGCGGGGTGGAACGTACCTGGAAGACCCAGACGAAAGGAAATGTTCTATTTCGTCGTCGCTGTCCTCCAGGGAACCCGAGTCCTCACCTTCCCTGACCTTCCCCTCTGATCTCTTCGAATTCTTAGACGAGTTGCCTCCCAGGATCTCATTGCACATAGCGTGCAACTTCCTGGAAGATGTTTTGGTTTTTGGAGGCGTTGTGAACGTGTCAATTCTTGTCCCTTGGTCACCCACTCCCCAGTACCCAAAGGGTTTCGAGGAAACCTCTGGAAAGGTCTTTGGGGCCGACCCCCGAGGAGGGCTTGAACTCTCTGTTGGCGACCCACTAGGTTCGTTTCTTTCGTCCGTCCATCCAGAGCCTTTCCCGTGATCGACGTCATGCCTAAAATTGGAAGCTCGGTAATCCTCTCCACTCTCATAACCACGTCTTTCTGGTGCTGACCGCTCTGGCTCCCAGCCCCTTCCTTTGTTCTGGCCGGCTTGTGAGTTGCCCCACGCGCTCAGAGCGGACTTCCGTGCATGGCTAAGGTTCTCATTTGCATCGTCCATCGGGTCGTTCTCACCCTCCTCCCAACCGGTACCCTCTGACCTTTCAGCCTCCACCCTTGTGCTGCCCCACGTTCGCGCGGCCGTGGCTCGCGAATGATGAAAGCTGTCCTCGCGCGTCGTAGCTCTCGGGGTCGCATCACGTGACTCGAGCACGGGAAAGTCGCCCCCGGACTCGTACCCAAAGCTTTGTTTGACATTGTTTGTCTTTGGTGGCGCGCCCTGGTCAAACTGTCTCGCAGGGACGCCATACTTGGTTTGAAGCTGTGGCGGCAAAAACTGACCCAGCCTTGCTTTTTCGTCTAGCTTCGTGTATCTCGTCCTGTTCTGATCCCATTCCAAAGGGGACGCAACTGTCAGCTTTGCTGGAGGGGGCGCCTCTCTACAGGTTACCCCAGGTTCGGCACTTCGCCGGGGTGGGATGTTCTCCTGCCTGAGAAACCTCTTGAGGCTATACTCATCTTTTACCGAGCTAGTTTGACCCGGTTCTTGCTTAGCAAATCTTCTTAGGGCTGTGTCCGCTGATCCAGGGGATGGCTTCTGCCTGGAAACTGACTTGGAAAGGTCCACTGGCTTTGGATTTTTTTCTGCGGGGGGACTCTTGCTATGCACCACTCTCGTCCGCTTATCAAAGGCGACGGATTTGGCAGCCAGGTTTTCTCTAGAACTAGACAGGTAGCCGTCAGGCCCAGGTGAGCTGGACTTAGATCTACCAGCGCTTCCATTCGCGCTGGACAGTCTGGACAGGGGCTTCCGGATATTGCCGCTGTTACTGCCGTAGTCGTTGCTGCTGCCATTGCTGTTGCTACTGCTGTCGCTGTCGCCGGTGTCGTCTGACGAGTCTCCACGATCGTGACCTTTGCCACGCAAAAACCCGGTCGCTAGCACGCGCTGTGTGTCCTTAGACTGTGGTTTCCGGATGACAGGTGTCCCGGTAGTCTTATCCAGGGATCTCCACATGGTGGTGATGGCAGCAAGGCATGGGGGACCTGCAATAAAATCAACTTTTAGGCCCCAGGGTTCGCCATCTTATGTCAGATAACACATCGGCAAACATTTAGTCCTGCATTCAACTTCAACAACTTGTAATCAGTTTTCGTAAAACGGGGCCAGGTTCTTCTGTGCTAGCACAGGGATTTTGTAACAGTCTTCCCAGATGGCGTGGCGAGAAAAAAAACCCAGGTGGAATTTCGATGAAACCTGTTCTAGCAGACTCCGACTACTTCCTCGCGCCTTGTTTCATTTGACGAACTTAGTCGAAAGGATTCAGACCATCATATTATCTAGTGACTCTTTTAAACGACACCTAGTCTTAAATGTCGCACTTACCTGAGATGCGAAGGACCGCAGACTGCATGTCTGCTGCCGTCCCTGCAGATTGCCTGACTAAAGGTGTTGCATAAAATGTTGGGAGATGCTGCGAAATTGTTGTTTGCTGGTCGACCTGCATGCCCTTTTGACATTATTTGCCACATTTCAATGAATGCTCGGTCGATCGCCCAAGCGACGGGAGTTCGTGCTAACGTGTGCCTGCACGCATGCGCGCGCTTGAATGGGCGTGCGTGTTTGCGGAATTTTGCGGGTTGTTTAGACACCCGAGTGGGGTGGGAGAGAGGGTCTGGTATGCACGCGCTGTCAGGGCGTGTCATGAGTACCATGTTAATCGTCTGTGCTGGTCTCCTCCGCTTTCTCTCACACACTTCCATTCCTCTTCGTCAATATGTGCATGCCTTCTGTACCCCAGCACGTGCGCGTCACCCGAGCCTGAGATCAATAGCAGAAGCGCTTCGTCCTTCTTTGGTTTCCCGTAGGAATCCATAGACACAGACAGAGAGGCAGACATTCCAGGCGAACAGAAACGCGGCAGGCAGTAGAGGGAAGAACAGAAAGAACTCAGCGAAAATCATATATGTTCTCGCACGTACATACGTCGCTAACAATGGCCGTTGGTGGCATCAACTTTTGCCGCTGCCGCCTCCGCTTGCCGCCTGCCGTGTCGCTTATGGGGGTTTTACGCGGCTCAAGTAGTTCGGATGAAAGCAGTCGTTAGACCTAATCGAACAACGTGCATTAACCAATCCTTCTCATTTCGACGAAGAAATTAAAAAACCCTTCTCCGAGATTTTAGTGCAAACATAGTTAACATGGGTCTGTAATGTGGCGAGTTTCTGATCCCATTAAAAAAATATATTATATTTTTGTTGCAAACGGATGGACTAGTTTCTCATGAACGGTTTTATCCGACTTAGTCGACCCGGTTAAACCCCATTAAATGGCCGTTACCGGTTAAGGCTCTACAGTCGAGGTAGTCTGATATCGTGACATAAGAGCCCGGATGGTTCCAATCTCGGTTTACAAGCGTCGAACACTTTTGTCGCGTCGCCTGGCGATTGTGACTTGCGACGCTAGCGTGCGGTCATTGCATTATAGAGAGATTTTCTCAGACTAATTCCTCAAGCCTACCATCTGTTTCTACGGAACCGGCGTTATCATTCTGATTTGCTGCCAATAAATCTTTCGATTAACTTTGCGACCCGGCATCCAAGAGCGAAATTCCGGACAGACAGACAGACAGACAGACAGACAGACAGACAGACAGACAGACAGACAGACAGACAGACAGACAGACAGACAGAAGTAGCTTTCACTTCCGTTTCTCCTTGGAAATAGATATCAAAGGGTGCACGGCTCTGCAAGATTAGATCGATGTTTTCCATATACCTGGATGGGATTTCAGGATTGACGTTTTATATTCTTTTAACTTTTCGTGCTTTTGAGACGAAACCTCTGAGAACCTCAGAGGTTTCGTCTCAAAAGCACGAAAAGTTAAATTTTAAGAACATCGGAAGAAGAAACTGTTGCACATTTGTATACCCACCGATCACCGCTCATCAAAATTACTGCGGTAATTTATATTACTCTCTGCGTTATTTTTTAAAATTCCTCTCTGAGAGAGAAAAAAAACCTCTGACGGAAGGAAATCAGTGGGAGTCAGAAAACTGTAGAGACCCTTAATAAGTTTTCGAAAGAATATATGGATATAGCACCTTCGTCTGCTATTTCTGGGACCACATAATTGCCGCTAATCCATAAGAAATAAACTATTTTATCATCAACATTTTCCAGAGAAAAAAAAAGGTAAAGCTCTTCAACCGTCTTTCATTCCTGTCACCGCAGAAATGTGTGGTTGATAGAAAATCGTTGTCTGTGATGTACAATGGTTATCCTTTGTGACAAAATCGTGACGAACTCTTGGGAAGAGGAGCTCGCAGGGTTAACTAAAATGTACATCCAGCACCTACTTCACGAGTCAGGATGCTCCCACAATTATGGGAAAGGGGACTGAACTCGGCAGTTGCGTTTTCACAGTACGTGTGACTACTGCATAATTATTTAGCTTGTTCGTACGATTCGAACGAGACAAGCAATAAAATTACTGACAACCGCGGTGAACATCAGCAAACTTTGCGGCGATGAGTGCGGGATCGTTAACCGTGCGGTCTTTCTAAAGGGCATACCGTCAAATAGTGCAGCATTGCGCGTTATAAAAAGAAGTCAAGGAAAACGTATGTCTCCGGAAGATTTAAGCGATTGCAGACCTGGTTTTCCGGGGCAGCCTTTTCCTTCTTTTCGAACATGCTAATCTTGGCGTAAATATAAAGTCTGCTGAGCTGATAATGAGAGCTATTACATCTTTTTTCCTTCTCATTCCTCTCCTCCGTTGTAGAGAACGGACGATAAAGCTTTTTTGGTACAGATTTTATAGCGCCTTTTGGAATAACGTACATTCCAAGCGCATTATATCTGCACCTGAAAATCATTTATTCAACTCGCAATTATTTCCCCAGCAATCTCCTTTCCAAAGCTGCGAACTATGTTTCCAAAGAATCATTTGCAGGAGAGAAAATTATTTTTTTATTTGTACATGTTTCTTTTTATATTTGTAGACATTTTTTCCACATGTAACTGTGTCAGAGTTTTAACCATTTCTTTTGTAAAATATAATGTACTCAAATATAAACCATCTGTAACGTTCTGTAGAATAACGCTTATGACCTGCAGCAAACACATGAATATCACTTCAGGGCTAATGTACAAGTCTAATTCAGTACTTCAGAGCATGCGCATTTCATAACACGCATTACCGCATTTTATTTCTTCTTAGAAGCCAGGAATCCCTTATAAGTTTCTGACAATTTTTTCGGTTTGACTCGGAAGCTTTATGATAAGATAGGGGGAGAGGATAAGGAGAGAGATGTTAAAGGACGATGAGATACCGTGGCCAGGTCATCCATCACCTGAAACTGATATCTAAGGAGATTCCTCGATTTTCTTGCCTGAATGACGTAGAATCATCGGTGGTAGCCTCTGCGTGTTCGCGTCAGTCGCCCTTAAGGAGACCAGACTATAGCCATCGAACATACATTTCCCTCCCCTCTCCAAACTCTTCCTGCAGCGCCTCAGGTAGGTGGCGTTCCGACCGCACGTTAGGACAGGACCGTGATCAAAGGCGTAGCGGAGCGAGGGATTGCAGGAGAGGAGGCGACACACTCAGAAGCATCATTAGCAGGTATCTCCGGGAAGACAGCCGCGAAAAGCATCGTGTCGACAAAGTCGAGAAATCGATGACGAGGCTGCACGTGAAAGTTTGCACGAATTAGGCGCAACCTATTTACACAACGAACGCTGACGAGGTCAATTAGCAGGGTCTGATCGACCCGTCTTACCTACGAAACCACGAACTGTTTTCCCACACCATCCTGCACCACGCCACATACGAAAGTCTTCTAGAACCAAAACGGCCCACGGAGGTTTCGTGGGTCATCCGCAGCTACGGATTTTTCGTGCCTTGCATTTCCTTTTGAAATCGCTACTGGCCCAAATCAGACCGGCATGGTCAAAATCTTTTGTTCTTCTTCTTCCTCCCAGCATCAAGGGGTACATAGTCTTTTTAACTTTTCAACAGCTGATGCAGTCGTTTCGCACGGTCGTCGTTGCAGTCCGGGATTTTGAAGACCTGGCTTTATTCAATTCTTACCTAGAAAAATGTTTGTCTTAGTTCGCCGGACGTGGTCAAATATATGCACAGCCAGGTACTGCGAGCTAGGACGAATATTCGCCGAGTTAAGACAAGCATTTAAGGAAGGCGAACCCCCCAGGAACCTTAACCAGATCCAATCTTTGACCCGAATCCTGTGCACCAGTTTGGTCGATCCCCAACTCCGTTTGACCCCAGATACTTTAAGCCTCTTCGCGAGGTTTCCCACGAAACGATCAAACATCTCCGCAGTTGACTTACAGCTTTTCAGATAAGCAGATGTTCCCCCCTCCCCCTAACGTGCAAACTAAAGTTTTTATGGTTTTCTTTTTCGCGTTCTTCGTGCGCCATGACGATTTTTTTGGGCTCTGGTGTCAGCAGGCGTGTGTTACGTTCTGCCATACAGCATAAATATATACATAACGGTACGTTTTGTCGGAAACATCAATACAGACATAGCGGTATGCCTCGTCGGAAACAAAGCTATAACACGGCGGAGTATTTAATCGCAAATATAAATACAGAGACACTGCACTATATTTCGTTGGAAACGAGGCGTTTTTTGTGCTCCCGATGAATTCTCTTCTATATATATATATAAGTCAAAGACAAATACCTTTACTTGCTTACCTACTGCTAACTGTAATCTTCAGTTATCTCGCAGGCTCCATTTGCTACTTTGATTAAACTGGGTTGCATGAGCGATTGATATTTCTCTTCAAGAAAGGGACCATACAGTTAAGAGGCTGAAAGCGGCCTTCGGGAACTTTTACGTACGGTATTTCTAAGTTTGCTAAGTTTTCCACTTTCGGACCATTGCCCTGGGTCGGCTTGCATGAATGTTCATAGCTGCTTTTCCGTCCTAAAGGTGGTCGTAAGACCCATTCGCCCTGTGTATTTTATGTCCACCATTATGAATAAACAGGCGAAAAGAGCGCTCGTGCAAGCCAGTCCTGGAATAGCCAGCATCTCCCCATCCACAGACTACCTAAAGCTACGTACCTCTCTTCTTTTAAAACGTCTCTGAAAACCTTTCTTTTCGGTCTCCATCAATACATTTCATCCTATCCTATTTGTGCTTCCTGGGGGGTACAGCTTAGCGTACCAGTGTCTGCGCAAATCTGTGAGCGCGCGTTGCATTGTGGGTACGCTTGCTGGTGGGTTAGTGCCCCGTGAATTAATTCATAATATTTCGTGCCTTATAAATATTATTATTATTATTATTTTTGTTGTTGTTGCAATAAAAAGGACAGCTGCAGGGTTGGGTTGCATAAGGATTCGTATGTGACTGTACTTTCAGTCATGAAAAAAGATTGTAAGGGCCGTTCACCCTGTGTATTTTGCGTGCTCTTTTACGTATAGGAGATACAAACGGTCATGCCAGCCGACCCAGTAATCCAGCGACTCGTTGCCTTCCGCTAGAACAATACGGACGGCGTAAAAGAACAGAAAATACCTTTTTATTGAGCCCTTTGTTTCCTGTGATCTTTTTTATTTACAGAATTTTAATATGTTCGCCCGGATTGATTCTTTCCCACTGATGTATATTTCCAAACTCCCGTGACTGCTATTAAAAAAACGTGTTCTACCAGATGCATATCATGACCAGATGCATGTCATGTTGTTTCTGCATGTCTCTTCCGCTTCGCTTCCATATTGTTTTTCTTTTTCATTTGCTTTTCATCAGACTAAGTGCTTGCTTTTTTTAAAAAAAAGTTTGCATTTAACTAACTTTGCTATATTTATTATTCTACACGCCCTTTGGGGTTAACAACAAAAACAGCCTAGGACGGACAGCTGCAGACTGCAAAGTGAATGGATCGTGAGGTGGGGTGGGGCGGGAAAATCTGTGCAGTTAGCTTTAGTAGATGGAGGAGAAACTAAACACGAGATAAAATGGGGGAAAAAATCGACAAGAATGTTTGAATGAATGGTTACGAATCTGCGCGCACGCATCAATAGATGCGCCAACCCCTCCTTCTATGATTATTCTTCTCACTTCCCAAGTGTCACGCGCTCGCACGGACAAACGCAAATACACAAAAGCGCACGTATACATACCTCTCGTTTCTTTTCTCACCCCCTCTCTCAAACTTATCCTCAGTCTGTCTCATTCCTCTCTCTTACACACACACACACACACGGATACACACACCCAAGCGCACACATACGGGCAATCGCATACACACGCGCACGCGCACGAGAGAGAGAGCACAGACCCATGAATATCAATACTGCAGCAGGCACATCAGAACACAACACAGACATAAAGGAAGATTTTAAAAGTGTGGGAAGGGTGTTTGGGGTAGGGGAAGGGTGGAGGCAAGATGAATCAGAATGGCGTGGGCGTGTGCTCTACCTACCATCGACCTGTTGTACTCTGCATAAATAATGAGCGCTACCCCACGTGTGCAGGAATTTCGTTCACCTCTTCCGTACCAATAAACTTTATCGATCGCCGCATCCGGTGAGGGAGGGTGCTGCTGTAAGAAGTGAATGAGCACAAGCTGCAGTCGGGGTGGGGCGGGAATGGGATCCTCCGCCATCATGTGCGATGCGTGAGACATAAATAACAAAGCATGAGCGGTCTCGTTTCAAAGCTGTTTTCTGTGCACATTTTCACGCAGGCAGGTACATTACACACGAGTATCATGTGAGCAGAGGTTCAGGTATCTAATGCACAATGTTACATAGACTAAAAGTTGCAAAACGACACAATCTGATCAAATTCCGCTGGATTATGCTCGATACCGCGCAGGTGTCTAAATTTAAGTAGTTTCCTTCGGGAATTTTTATCGAAGACTAAAATAGTGCTGAATTTTCAAAGTGATCAAAAAGTCTGATTAGCCGAAAAGTTAGGCATTTGTGCATGAGCAAGGATTTTCGCAAATGCACAACGAATTTGCACAACTGTGTACAAAACCCAATAATGATAATGGCAACAAAACTATAAGGACTTCAATGCTGATTTTTCCGTCACTGCAGTACTTTGGTTATGTGCTTTACGTTGCAATGCACATTTCGCAGTACATACAGTTTACAACCAATGACTTTCACAGTCGAGATACTAATCTTCTCAAAAGTGTATGCAAATGTTTATGCATGTTAGATGTTTCAAATCATTTACAAAATGTCGGGTTAAGCATAGTAAAGGCTTCTTGTTAATATCTGACAAAGTAGAACCACCTGAACAATACTTCGCATTCGTTTACATATATATATATATATTTGATACGCAGTTTAAAGGCTATATTTACGCTCTTTCATCTCTAGCAGAAAAGAAAATCATCCCAAGTTAATTTAGACAAGCTAGAAAGGACAGAAGCAAAAAGACTTTGACATATGCAGCGATAATCATTTTTATGAATGTTTTCAAGTTTTTGCACGAGTAGCTCTCTCTTAATGCATCGACGCCCAGGAAGAG
Organism: Lanistes nyassanus; assembly: GCA_004794575.1. NCBI lineage: Eukaryota > Metazoa > Mollusca > Gastropoda > Architaenioglossa > Ampullariidae > Lanistes > Lanistes nyassanus. Next base: position 212,306 of record SMGT01003173.1, read on the forward strand.
TTTCAGGGAACGAAAAGCTGCATTTGAAAGGTAGCATCAGTCGAGGTGTGACGCAATCGTGCTGATCAATCCCCGCTGCATGATGCGCGCTATACTTCGCTCGCCTTTCTCTGACGTACCTTTTGACAGGGAACCTGACTGCGAGCGCCTCCCCCTCCCCTCCTCTCCTCGCCAGCTTCTCTGTACCGCATCTCTTACCTGAAGAATGGCCTCTTCGGTAACATAAAATCGATCCTGTTTGCCACAACATAACTCTGCAGGGCAAACATCATGCAGGCGCCGGGAAACAACGAATAACTTCCAAGGCGTGGCGCCTCTACTTTCCCCCGGTGCACAGCGGCGAGAAAGAGGAATAACTGCAGTCTGGGATCTCTTTTACGCGGCATTTCTTATTTTAAAAAATTGTGACGGTGTCGTTTCATGTAGCCCATCGTCTAACCGTGAGATGGGTAAGACTCGTAGTAATAGTCGGAAAGCAATAGAAAGGCTTCTGGCATCTATTTCGCGTTGCTAGCAGACCTGCTGCTAATGGGGGCGGGGAGGGGGCGGGGGGCAACCGACCTCGAGGCATTTTGGTTTATATCTGAGGTCGGTACATTTCCAACTTGGAGCAAGACCTTTGACGTTTCTGGATGATTCTGAACCTTTATGCCTCACCCCTCCCTCACTCTCTCTCTCTCTCAATTTCACTCTCTCTCCCTCTCCCCTCCCTGGCTTGTGCTGCCTTACAGGGCGTTTGCAAAAATCAGGTTACACACAGACTCATCTTTCAGAAGAAAAGCGAAATCGGACTTCAGAAGAAAAAGAGGTCTGTATGTTTGTGCGTGCATGTGCAAAAGAGAGAGAGAGAGAAATAGAGATTGACTGGTTGGTTGATTGTTGGTTTAAAGTCCCCCCACCCCCGCAAACTAGGTGCATATCAGGAGGGTGATGTTTGAGACAAGTTTACGTGCTGCCACACGTGGGACTGATGGCGCAACACGGGTCTCAGTCCCACCCAGTCACATTATACTGACATCGGGCCAACCAGCCCTAGTACTGTTCCCTGTAGTGCCAGGCGTCTGGCAGGGCAGCTACTAGATTGCCAATTTTTTAAGTCTTACGTGTGACTCGGTCGGGGCGCGAACCGCTGACCTCCCGCCTCGGAAGCGGCCGCCTTAACCACTAGACCAGCGAGACGGTCAACAATCATCGATGGCGACGTAGAAAAATAATAATAAAAAAGAATGAGTCATAGATGAGGAGAAGGTTAGACACTAAATGATGACGATGGCGACGATGACGGTAACGATGAGTTGGCGGTGTTAGTGGTGGTGGCGTTGTTACCTTCAGTACCAACATTCCCCTAAACATATTCAGCTTCTCCACAAGCCGTTCACAGACATTCAGTTCCATCGTTCGCTACGGTACCCCGCCGTGTGTGATCACAGTCAGTGTGAAGGCTTAGTACAGTGACAAGAAACCTCTCGTTCCCACTTTCTACTCTATTTCCTATACTCACCTTTTGGCGTAAGAAGAGTCATAGAGCTACATTTCCAGTGGAGGGTGGGTGAAAGGCTGAGGGGCCGGTGAGGGGGGAGAACCCTACAAACAGGCACGTGCCTGGATGCACGTCTTCCTGTTTGTTTATCCTGTCGCGTTTAGCGTCTGTGTCACCGAAGTGTGGTGTTATTTTGCCGGAAACTTATGCACCCGTTACATCTGAGTTACGAACCCCGACAGTGGCAATCATATATGCTCTTTCAGCCCATCGCGCTCTTTTAAATAAGTTACACTCTCTATGGATGACCTCAACAGTTTTTGGGTCGAGAGAAACCTGTGTGTGTGTGTGTGCGCGCACTTTTGTGTATGAGAGAGAGACAGAGAGCCGCCCGTGCGTGTGCGTGTGCGTGTGAGTGTGGTGTGGGTGCTGTGGGCGGCACGCGTTTGTGTAAGCGCATGTCTTTATGTCGACGTATGCCCATGTATGTCGGTGAATGCGGGCTTTTTATGGCGGTGCCATGTAAAGCAGTACACAACCCGTGCGTCCAGGCACGCGCAGGTGTTGTCAAAACAGACCGCGTCCCATACAAAAAGCATAGAACATCTACCCGGAGTGCCCGCTCAAGCGCAATATAATTTCAGCCATTCTCCCTCCTCCCAGCCCCTTCTGTCTCCAGGCAGCAAGGCACAGCCAACGTACACGAGACGTGAAACGATATTTTCTTCACCAGGTTCTAATAAGAAAAAAATTGTTCGGTTATAACAGCTGCGGGCTGCTGTACACTCTTATCGCTGTTTATCATTTGTTCTCTTTACGTGGGAACTGATCTGACCAACAGCCGCGAGACAAGAGTACATAATACGCGTGCTCGCTCCCGAATCAGACAGCCCGCATATCTGATCGCGTCCTGAGTTTAATCGTTATTATCTTTACGGTGATAGTAAAACATGACGATCGTTTGGTGGAGGGGTGGACGCAAGGGTATGCATGTCTGACGGAAGCAGACGGTACTTTGAACCCAGCAGCTGGACGGGTGTTCGTGCGGAAAATCCCATACCGGGTCTAACATTTCCGACTTCTTTCATCAATTAAAACGGTGTGACAGATGGCCAAATACGAACTGAAGATTAACCGTGAAACACCCACATTAAAGTACCCTTGGGGGCCCTTCCTAACTGAAATTCTTCGGACGATTATGTATGAGACTGACAGAAGCCCCCAGAAACTTGTTAAGATTCTCTCTAAATACTGCATCATGTGAACTAATTGTGTCTGTCGCCACCCTCCCAAGGGGTGTTACGATCACAAAGTATCAGCGCATGCGTGAAGAATTATTATATAGTAACCCTTTGTACGTAGTTTCATGTTTTCTTACCCCTCTTTAGCGCCAGCCACGCACGCTTCTATGATCGTACTGTAGTGTTTGTAAGATTTGGGTCGTGGACGTCAAGCAAACTGCGGTAACGGTGCTACATACACCTCGATCCGCCGTCACCGCAGGCCTGTCTATATTTAGATGACCGAACCGAATGCCATACACTGACACAAGTGTGCACGTCATTAGACCTAAACAACTGCAAGATTTCAGTGACATGTTTGCGTGGCAGTTTGATCGCGGAAGGAAATTTGTCAGTACCAACGCGATAAAGGCACTGCACAACACACGAAGGAAGTAGATTCATTATGTGTATACATACATGATCGCGCGCGCACATGTACGGACGCACGCAGACAAATACATGGTCGAGGGAGGAAGGCCTAAAAATGGAGCAGAGACAGCAGGGAGGTAAAATGGGGGGAGGAGTGCCTGTTATAACAGGAACAGAAACTGCAAATAAACGAGAAAGAATGGAGAACTGTGCGTGAAGGAAAAGGGAGGACAGCATTTCGAGCCCACGGAATTGATACACAGATTATATTTCTTTTTCTGTCTCCCCTATATGACACAGATTTCGCCTATTCTGTGTTCGCCTATTCTGTGTGTATTTCTCTATACGTTGCACAGGTTGCGCCTGCTGTTCACGGTTCATTGCAGTGCAGCTCGCTGGGCGAAAATAGCCGTAAACCCACATTTTCGCCCTCTGATTATTACGGGAAATACACTCACACCGTGTCTTACTGTCTTGTCTCTCAGGCAGTTCTGTTTTCTTTTACTTTAACGATAGCTACACTTTCCGAAAATGTGCTGTTATGTGACGATAAAACGCGAGTATAACTTCATGAATACCGAATGGCTAACGGGCACTTTTGTCAACACTTTATCAATCTTGTAATCTCTGTGCAGTCTCCCTTGCGTACCAGGCACCATTCCCCCATCCCCGCCCACAGGTATAGATAGATTATGAGTTTCTGAGTAACTGAGTTCCGAGTAACTGCACAAAGAACAAATAATGCAGTAGTTGCAGAGTTTTGAGCCTACCTGTAGCACTGCAGGCAACGGCGCCAGGGATTTCTTGAGAGCTAGGGATACTTGCATTCACTTGTGCCCCCGAAAAGTTTCCAGCACAGAATGTCAGACCGTCCCATGTTCTGGGCACATCCGGAACATGCACACTGGGTCTGGTCGACCAAAAATGTTTCCTCTGAAACTCTGAGCTAGTGTACTCAAGCGCGTCGCGGAAATGGTTTCCCTTTCGTAGCAGTGGCTTCCGCTGTTAATGTCTTACCATCTCTTATTTTCCCACGAGCTGTACTGAGATGAGTCGCACATATAGTTTTAAAGTTGCTCACTTGGTGTATAACCGCACAGCGCGCGCTTAACAGCTGTCACGGCTCTATAGCTGCTGCAGCAAACCGATGAATGTCAAAGGATCACGAAGAGATGACAGTGAAACTGACGTAGTCGTCGTTCACTGGGTATGACGTGCCAGTTGTGTGTGTAGTTGCAGCAATGTTGACGAGCTCAAGCCAGACTTACCGATCCCACTCGATCAGTTTCGCCCTGGCCCAGATTAACGAACAGAAATAGTCAAATACACCCTGGCGTGATCAGGTCGGGTGTTTTGTTACGACGTTTCATACAGGATGGTTTGTGTAAGGCCTCACGAAAACGAAGGTAGGACTAGGGCAAACCTGCACCAAAAACTACACGGCCTTCTAAACAAGGGATGGTGGGATTTTCCAGCCGTGGTTAAACGAAAACGAAAGCAGGACTAGAGCGAATCTGTACCACAGCATTATAACAACAGTATCACATGACGCGGTTCTGGACCTATACTGTAGGTGTTAGATCTGAAGATCATTTCGGTATTGGTGAAGGGGGAAACTGTGCGATAACATTGCTGACGACACATCGTAATGCGTATTTTTAGCTCTAGCAATTTAACGTTGCGGTTGAATCTAGGAATCATCGGTAAGCAAACAAGGGAAGCAATACATCATCTTTTGTGCAAAGGTGTTGAGAAGGACATGGCAGTTACTTCCCATTATATGCTGCTTCATGATCGGTGCTTCCCCAACCAAAATGTGTAGTGCTTCTTTAATTATATCAAAGCCTGTCAACCCATCCACTATCTTCCCGCCCATCAGCCTGTTTTAGCTGTCTCTGTAATTCCTGGAGACTGGAGTTGCAATGCATTTTGTCATGATGCGAATCATAGAGAAATGTGCTTTTAATGACTTACCGAGTGAGTGAACACCTTTGTTTCAAAGTTTGCCACAAAGAAGGATGCCATTTGAAGGGGGTTCAACTCTGTCGTGTTGTCGTGAGGACAGGAAAGGATGGTCTGCTTTTCTGTTCAGCGTATTTTGCATTTCTTAGCACCCATACGCTCCATCCTGTCCATCTCCCCGAAGAAAGTAGAAAGCTGATAGTCATTTAATTTCTCTTATAAATAATCTTTCTGCGGTATTATTCTGTGCAAATAATTTTAAAACAGTGACACGTTTGAAAAGTAAGCTTATGTTGATTTTCAAGTTCGGAAAGCATGCATTAATGTTAATGGAGGTTAGGATAGAAGGAGGGAGTAGATTTTAAGCAACTTTTACCATTAAGGATACGGAGGAACTTTGGTGTTTGAGTTTATGAGGTAAAGATGACGTATTCCGTCTGCTGACATTTTACAACACAAAAGTTTTAACGCCATTCTTTGGCGGTGTTTCTGTAAGCCTCGTTATCAATTTGCGTCTGTGACAGCAATGGCGGTGCTCCCTTCCTGCCGATAGGTAGACTTCTCATTGAAGGAGAAAGTTCTTTATTTGTGAGTCATTGGTAGCAATATATTTTTAAAGGATAACTATGGAAGATCAATTTATTTACTTGCGAGGCGCATTACATTTGTATTAAAATATTTGAATGGAAAGAAAATTACTTGCATGGTCTTCGAGTCTACAGTTCTACGGATGGGTCTGTGCACGTTTTTGATCTGCACGTCGTGACTTTTGGTGTAAGTTATGCCCATTGTTATTATCGTGTAGTTCTTTCTTTACGATAATACTGTCAGAATTCACGCTTTTAAGCATATCAATGTAGTAAGAGCTAAAAAGAAAAACACATGCATTTGAATATATTAATATTTAACAACCACTTAGCAACCGTCAAATAGATATATAATATTAATAACACTACCCCTGGCCCTGCTATATAAATTTATATAAATATACTGGAGGCGTTCCTAAATGTTAATCCTTTGTTTTGTAACATTTTCTGAGTTTTCGAAGTGTATATACATTGCAGATATTTAGGCGTTTGTGATCATTATTTTTGTTCATTACTGCTTTTGATTAAAAGAGTCTCTTATATAATCTTGCTGTGAACAATTTAGAGGTAAATTTATGCAAAGTAAAAGGTACTTTGTGTTAGAGGAAATAGTTGATGGCATTTAGTCTGATTTGAATGAAACAGAGAATAGTAACAACAAAGTATATATATATATATTTTAAAACCAAAATAAAATTCTCTTCGATTTCACTTTTGGTGTATGCTGTATCAGCTGTTATTTTTTGTGCGTGTATTTTCCGCTTGCAGAATTGACTAGCCATGCACGACTGGTTGAAGCTTCTGTATTGAACCAGACCTATCTGTTCTGCGACAGTGCTACAAGTTACACAGCATCTGCTATCATAGCTTCTTCACTCTGAGATAAAAATCATAAACTGTTAGTAAGTTACAGATATTGTTCAAATAATGAATCACAAAGAAATTTAGATCTGTAGCTGTGGTATGTAACTAAATCTGAACTGAAAATGGCATTAAGACCAGTGTTAAGGATGAAAGTAGATGAGCTTTTTATGCGGTGGCTTAGTGAAGCAGACACCCAGGAAGCTCTTTATGAAAATCTACGCCAAATTGGTCACGGAGAAGTAATGACACAACCTTCCCCTCGAGCCAGTGTCACACACAGACCCAGCTCACCAAGACATCGCCCATCATCACCCACCTTGTCGACATCATCATCGAAACTGCCAAGTCCTCGCAGTCCACGTCGACCTTTTGTGACAAAGAACAACCATAAGAGTGCTGTATCCACAAGTTCTGATGGCAAGGCAAGATTTATTTTTTCCTTTTGTTCTGCATGGAAGCATGGAAAACAGAAAGGATAAAGCGTGTTTGCACACACCTGAACATGCAACTCCCTCTCTCTCTCTATCTCACTAGTCAATGTCATTGTCAAACCGATGTCGGTGTCTCCCTCTCTCCCTCTCTTTGTGTGTGTGTGTGTGTGTGCTGTAACACACTCGCAGGTATGGAGAAAGACATGGAGTTTGGGCATTTTCAATATAGTTAAATAGTAAAGGGTATGCCAAAATATTTTAAGAGTTCAATATGTGTATGGGTTGCATATAACATGCCATAAACAGATGTCTAGCCTAGGCTCATGCTGTTACAGTTTTTCTTTTGAGTAGGCGTTTGTAGGGAATGATCCTGAGTTATACAAAAGATGGGGGTGGGGGTTTTGTTATTAAATGAAATGTCTTCATGTTTATAACAAAAATTTCTTTATAATTTATATTTTTGGTAATTTATTTTCATGAGTTCTGTGCCTAAAAATGCTAGTGAAGAAGGCAGTGCTTTTTTTAAAAAGTTTGATGTGTCTGTATATGTGTATAGACTATAGTATCCACTGTGCATACATGTAACACAAATGTTATGACGTAAATAGAAAATGAGGTCCAGTGGAGTTGAAAGAACAGGGAAGAGGATAGGGAAGAGGATAGGGAGAAAGGATTGGCAGCATGCTTTCAAGAGTGATGCTTGCATGTTTTCTTTGGCACAAAGGAAGATTCCGTGCCTGCCAGTCCATGTGCACTGAAACTTGCCTTTTACTTTTTTTTAAGTTGTAATTATGCCGACAGAGGGTAAGCCCTTCTTTTTGTTGTACATAAGGAAATATTTACACTTGTTGAACTCAATTTCTTAACTTTCCTTCAAACTTTCCAAGCATCTCATTTTGGCTCAGCTGTCATTTTGTGGAGAAAGGTCTTCAAGAAATCCTTGTTGTGAAGCTGAAGATTAGGTTGTTATGAAGTGAGAGTGGCCTGGGGCTTGTTGCAATCAGAACTGAGCAAATGTTGCAGGCACCTTGAAGTAAGAATCTAGCATTAGCCTACAGGTCCTTGCTGTGTAATTGCACTCAGCATGCAGATGGTTAGACTGTTAGTGCAGACAAACTTTAGATGCTCCTTCAAGAAAACCCTAGGCTATAAATATAATATTGAAGTGAAGGAAGAGCTAAGTGCAGCAGAACATTGACATCAGACCGTTTTTGTTTTTAGTGTAATGAAAGGTGTTGACAGTTGTAATGAAATTTGGTTTTCGAATAAGTTTTTGGTGCTAATGTTACAGTACTGTATCTCTGACACTTGCAATAACATGTGTAGTTGAGCAAACAATACTTTTACAAATGGCTTTAAGAAACAAATTAACTGTTTAGACTTGGCAGAAACCTAAATGTGTAGCTGTAAGGCTTTCAGATGTGTACTTCAAAGAGTGGTGTATTCTTAAACCTTGTTTTTTAAGATGAGCATTCATGATTGGGTTATTGTGAGTTTCACCGTTTTCTTCCTTCTGCTTATAACTGAAGTCTTCCTCATCATTCTCAGTGTCTGGATTTGCCTCATTGTTTCTGACCTGTAGAGCAAACTTATGGCCTTAAAAGCTTCCTGTGGGATCAGTATCTATTAAACACCACCCCTGGCATGAGGGCAAAATTTCCACTTTCTAGTCCTACTTCTAGTACTTCCACACTTGGAGCAGTTAAAAATATCTCAGAGGTGTAGTGTTGACCAGTTAGCAACACATCCCACTGCAGTTATTCTTGAGAAAAATAATAGCTGACATTTACCCACTTTGAAATCTTACCTATAAGTTATCTGAGGAAGGCAGAAAAGGGTATTTTAATGCATTTTCTTTGGCACATTTTTTTAGTTTATCATGTATTCACATGCATACTGGACCCTAAAGGAAGTATACAGGATAAGTGTGTGTGTGTGTGTCCATGCATATTCTCACATGGGCATGCATGTGTATGTTTATATGTATGTTTGGGTCTGATGCTGTTTTATAATGTTATCAATGTTTTTATTTTTATTTAATGCAGAAGTATAGATTTAAAGTTTTGATTTTCCCATCTTTGGTTTGTTTACTTATGGCCTCAAATCACAGACACAAGACAAACATTCTGACACAAACTGTTCTTCAGACCCTAGCCACTAGCCTGCCATCACTATCAAAATAGGCACCGAGGCGATAAGAATCTGTTATTGGTGTCGTCATGCTAGAGGCAGCAAACTACAGTCTGTTCAAGGGGCTGCAGTTGTCTTTCTTGCCACCTGAGTGGAGGGTGAAGTGAGTTGCACAGGTGTAAACACGTATGTCTCACCATGGCAGTCACTGACAACACAGTCTGCATCTCTGTCTTTATTGACAGTTCTGGTGTTGGCACTCCGATGTCTTCATGACAGCTTCAGATCAGCACGGTAGAAATCTAATTTGTTTTTCTAGTGAGAAAGTTTAGTTTCATTCACCAAGTTCCAAGCACATGTAGAACAAGTTTTTCTTAACTGTGTGGTGTTCTCTTTGATCTGCACTGGGTTGCAGTGTTTTCGTTTTAATTGGTCTTAGTTCTGCTTTCATCCATTGTTCGACCTTTTCAGTACTCTAATGGTTAAGGCGTCTGCTTCCGAAGTGGGGGGTCCACAGTTTGTTCCCTAGCAAAGCTGTACCTAAGACTTAAAAATTGGCAATCTAGTACCTGCCCTGCCAGACACCTGGCACTACAGGGAACAGTACTAGGACTGGCTGTATAATGTGACTGGGTGGGACTGAAGCCTGTGTTGCGCCAACATGTGACAGCACATAAACTTTGTCTCAAACAAAATCATCCTGATATACACCTAATTTCTTATGGGATGTTAAACCACCTCATCCATTGTTCTTAGTATTGCATCTGTTCATACACATTCCAGTATTTAATTAATTTTATACATTTTTGCAACCTCAGCATTTCTGTATCATGCAGTCTCTCTTGCTTGTGTAGGTCCTGCCATTTTGAGGATTCGCCATGTTTTACTTGAACATTATCACCATTATCATCTTGATGTCGGTCACTGTATCAGAGTTTACTTAGTCTGCAGGAATATGTGTTGGATTACCTCCCTCTCGTGCAGCAGCTTCCTTGGAAAGCACCTTAATGGTTAAGGTAAAGATGGTTCGAACTTAAAATCCAGCCCAGTTCAGAGCACTCTTCATATGAACAGGTTTTTTTCATTACAAGATAGCAACTCCCAAAAGCTGAGTGAAGATTTCAACAACTGTAATCTTTTGATGAGATGCAAGGTACCAAACATCAGGATCCATTCTAGGCCAGAGAACAGGCCAGAACTGTGAGGTCACATCAGTGCATCACTGCCACTAATTAGCTTTTCTGATTGTTCCTTGAAGACATAAACCTATCCTCATGTTAATTAAACTGGATTTTGTGCATGCAGAAGATCGGAGGCATGAATCACTCACAGTCACAGTTTACTCAGAATGCTCAGAAAAATATCTTGTACCAAACATACTCCATACTTTTGAGAACCTTGTTGCCCATGGGTTGGTCTTGAACATGGTGTGCTAGATTTTTTAAACTTGCCTTCTCAGAGCAATTCCTTGTGTTTCAGTAGGATAGAATTACATTTCCTAGAATGCGCCTGGTTTTCAGCTTAGTTTTGTGCTGTTTTAAGATATTATCTTCCAGTAACGTATCCGAGTCGATCAGTTAAGAATGCAGATACGCGATCAGAGAGCTTCAAGCACTGAAGCCAGATTAAAATAATTTTCAAGCGAAACTGCATTGCACAGCATCCCACTCAGGTGTGACGGGATGAAAAGTTGGTTTTCCCGTTTTAAAGTGGGAACGTCTTATTGGGTTTCCTTTTGACGTTTGTACACTCACTGACGTTATGATCAGCCGCCGTCACACCGCCCACCCTATTACAAGTTCCCGTGAAACAGGAAAGCAGTCATCCGCGAACAGTAAGAAGACGGTGATACGCAGGTTTGGTTGGGAAATTTACATGAGGGAAGGGGGTGCAAAAGAGTTCGCAAAGTTTGCTGAACAGGCTGCCCCGTAAACAACAGACGGGTCGTGCATGCCGTGCGTGCTTGCATGTTACAGGTACCGGGCTTGTCTGCAGAATAAGAGTTTGAGTTCTCGGGGTACATTCCCCCACCCGCGCCGTCCATCCTCCCTGCCTGCGAGCGTGCATTCGTGAGATGGGTAACGGCAACTTCGGTCTCGTCGCTGGTAATTTCCTCCTTTGTTAATTAAAGGCGGCTGCAGCATGAATCTGGTCGAACGAAATTGGGGAAGGGGCATCGAAGGGGCCCACTTCAGCCAGTGCTCGGCACGAGCCAGCGTTTTTGTCGCAAACGCCCGCCGGACACCGTACGTACGTCTTGCTTCCTTGCAGCGCGTGACGCAGTGGTTGGCTGGTGACAGTAAGAGCCTCGCTCGCGTCGACCTTCGCTTGTCAGTTTCATCATGACTTTGGACCAGTCGGTTCAAACGGGGACCTGAGAACTGTTATGTACTGGTTATTTATGTGAATATTGAAGACACGGAAACAAAAAATACCCAGAAAATTTTCAATTGTGATCTAGGAGTGCTGCAGCCGCCTGTAGAAAAGATGATAAAAATGCTGTTGCTGCCTTGGAGTTCAGAGGTAAGTGCAAAACAAGGTGGGGTGGGGTGGGAGATGAGAGAGAATTGGCTTCCCTGTGTGTGTGCTTGTTAGCACGTGTGGGTGTTTGATCGATCGGAGTCCAGCAAAACTTTCATACGCAGTTTCTGTTTTTCTTCCTGATTGTTACGAGTTCGCCAGAGTTGCCACAATGGTACGCGCGGCTTATGTTTGTTGCCAGCTGTACGATTTTTATTTTTCTCATTCCGTCTTCCGGTGTACAAGAGTCTTCACGGAGAACGAAACCCTTACGTTAAATTGTATCCGTTTTCGGGCGCTCCCTAGTGGGATAGTTATGAATGAATCTGTCCTCACAGAACTGCGGCAGTAGTGATGCAGGATGCGTTAGCATTTCGCTGCTTGCACCGGACACAATGACAATGTGGCCAGATAACAAGACGGTACTTTTGTCTGCTGTTTCTGATTGCCACATACAGCTAGGCTGCTTTGTTCTGCAGTCTTGGTGTAGCTGTCATCTGTTATTATGCTTTGATGTTGAAGTGTAGAAATAAACTTTGCCTGAAATCCTTCTGTTCAAAGCTTAATGGTTGCTGCGTAAGTTCTGTGCTAGAATAAGTTGTCGCCTACTTTGGTGGAGAATGAGGAATTGTGGTTATGTCGTGGTCACTGGAGTTTGCTAGAGACCCCGCTCTCACGGCTCTGGCTGGCCTCTGGCACGAGTCGCGTGAAACTGTGGGAGTGGGGGGTGGGGGAGGTTTCGTCCCTTTGGCGGTGCCTGTGTGGCATGCCGTCACAGCCCAGGTCTCAGGTTACAAGCAGTGGCTGCAGCGCGCGATACGACTGCCGGGTTGCTGCTGCAGTAGGTCGCGATGTTCGGCCGGTGTGGCTCATCCCGTGTTGGCTGCGTGCAGTACGTACGTTCGGGCATCCTCTTCTGACCTGCTGCTGACCTTTGAAGTTGACCTTTGTATCTGCGACGGGATTGGAGTAAAGCTGGACTTCCTGTCTGTGCGATTACAGATCGTTTAGATGGTGAAAGGGGTTGGGTGGGGAGGGGGAGGATCAGTGGATGGGTTGGTTTAGAATTAGATACACAGAAGAAAACATTAGTGGCGGGGTAAACTGTAAACGTCAACAGCTTTTTCTGGTAAAGCATTCTTACTTCCTGCGTTGTCTAGTGAATGCTTTCCACAGAAATTCTAAGGTACTGCGCGTGCGCAAACGTGCATGACATACTGAATACGGCACTGTGAGCACAAAGAGTTCGAAAACCTTTTTCTATAAATGCCTGCATTCAAAAATCATAGCTCATTTTTAAGGCCTGGCTACAGCTCATATCCTTTTAAAATTAGTTTTCACACATGGGGAAGGGCTAAGCAGGCATTCATGGGTTCAAAAGTCGGCGAAGGAAAAGTATTGTTAAAATATTTCCTCAGTAGGACTTGGAGGGTTTTTCTGAGGTTTTTTTTCAGTTTGATGTAAGCTGTGCTAGCAGGAAGTCTGGAATGTCGACGTCAGTGCTGCGGAAGTATATTGGGGCATCTGCGAGGAGTGTTTCAGCGCCCACCCCGCCAAGCTATTGATATTGTATAAGTTGGGGTATCTGCGAGCTTTAGCAACCCCAAAGCATCGACGAGAGAGAATGTAAGTGGAAGAGGTGTTTGTAGCGCTTTTGAAGGAGAGTATTAGTTGAGATGATTTAGGAAGATCTGGAAGCAGTCCACTTGCCTGCACGCTCTCTGGAGCCAAGCGTAATAAGTTCGTTAACAGACAGCTGGTAAACTAAACCGAACAGAAATGGGTCCAGGCACATGACATCAGCATACTAACACACTCATCTGTCGAACCAGTGAAGAAGATTCAAAGCGGGGCTGTGAGACTTTTCAAACTGCACCTCGAAACGCGGTTAAAGGTTGCACAATCGCTTTTGCGCCCAGAAAAGGGTAATGGGATATATTCCGAATGTGTACTTACGTTTTTTTTAATTCTACCAGCATATAGGATCTCTTATTTCTTTCGCTGAATGCCTGGTCCAGTTCGATATAGGGCTGAACAAAAGAACTATGTATGTAGCCGTGGGGCTTTAAATTAAGGTGGCGGGGTGCAATAGTAATTGCTCTCATCGTCATCATGATTAAAGCGCTGTGCACATGATCCCATCAGTCAAGCAGACGTCACATATACCGGGCCGCCAGGGATGGAGATGGGGTTCACAAGCAGGATGGCGTAATCTTTTTCTATAGCATTCCAGCAACGGACAGTCTCTGGCACAGCACCTCCTACCATGTCCGCACCTTTCAATCCGTACTCCCACCTTTTCGAATCTCCTGCTTCTTGCAGTCCCCGGCACTCGTAAATTGTCCGGGGTTTTTTGGCCACTCTTTAAAGCGATGTGACGTGTATTTTATGCCAGATCCGCACGGAACCCATCTGCAACAGGAAAACAGTATCTTGAGATGCTTAGATATGAGCCGCACGAATGAAGGAGTTCGCTACCCCGCGCGACTGTTGCTATAGATACCGGCAGAAAACACGATAGGGTTGTTTACAGCTACTGGGCTTTGTTGTTGCTGCACTGACGAGAAAGCGACGCAGCTACTACCGTAGCAGTCAGTGTTGTGTATTTGGACTAATCCTTTTGATTGTTTGAATTCATTAACAGTCTCGCTTAACGGTTTGTAATTTCCGGTTTTGATGGGCATGAGTGCATGTGCGTCTGTTTCTGGGGCTTGGGGGTCTTCCATCTCCCTGTCTGCTGATGTGCGTCAGTCTGTGTTCATACATACGCCCGTGTGCAGACACATAACTCAGTCGTATCTCATTGTTTGGGGCACAAGCGCAAAGCATGCTGGGAAAATAGGAAGGTGGATTCTCATTGCTGAGACTAGAAAGTGCATACGTGGGCCAGTATGTGTGTGTGTGCGTACGTGGCCAGTATGTGTGTGTGCGTGCGCATGCTCGTGGCCGCACGCGTGTATGAGAAGTCACGAAGGATAAGTTACAAGTGTTACAGCGGATTTGCGTTGTCCTTATTTTCTCAGCTCCGTGGCGAGATTCGGCGTTCGCCTCCCCCAGCGGTTGCGTTGCCATTTGGGTGCCGATCGTAACTGGAGGTAGCAGACGATTTGATCTTTGGGTAACCGATAACGCGCGGCCAACACCCGACGGGGTATCTATAGAAACATTCAGGTTCATTCCTACACCCCCGGCGAATCGGAAGACATGCCTGTCGGCTTTTTCTGTGTTGCAATTCCCGTCAAGACGAAGGATTGACCGAGTGATAAGTTTTCGCAGTATAAATTTAAGATCGAAATTGTCGGCTGGTCCGACCTGTAAAACTGTCGTGAATTCCACCTCAGACTGTGCATCGCTGACGGATGTTTTTAAGTGTTCTTGATACTCTTTTTCACTCAGCAGGCGCATGCCAATCTTGAATCTCAGCCAGTGCTTCTAGCGGCAAGGCTTGTTTCACTTCGCCATCTTTCCATGTGTCTTTAACGGCCGCAGCACAAGGTGAGCTTCAGACTGCCTAAAGCAAATCGTTTAGGCACGATGTGTGAATTTATCGCTTTCGGTGTGGCATGTATCTGTGAATGCATGTCTGCCTCTGCCTGCCTACTTTCGATATCCAGCCCTTCCCACTACTCCCCGCCGACGATCGGGCAAGAGCCGTCAAGTAAGCTTATTTTTCGTTGTGTTAGCAATAGCATGGCTTGACACGAGCCAGTTGGTGGTATGTGGAAACGATCTGCACAACATTCTGGGTGGACGCGAGAAAGTGACGGGACCCGTAGGCTGAGTGCAGCGGGGGAGCGGGCTTCTAATTCTGGATGCATGAAAAGGGAAAAATCCCTTTACCTCTCTCAAAATAGCCTAGTCGTCCCGTGGATGGGGTTTGATGGGATGGAAGATCGCTGGGTATCCAGGCCTCGTATACATGTAAACTGTATTAAGTTATTCCCGAATAGCGGATTTTTTTTCTGTCGCAGAAAATGCTGTTTCGGCGAACTTAGAATTAGCTATTCGCTCCTAGGACGACCCAATAAATTACTACATGTACCGAATAACGAGGAAAAGCTAAGCTGTTCAGTTTTTGTGCATGAGAAATTCAAGGAACTTATTCCTGTCATGGCAGTTATCCTGGACTAAGCAAGCTATTCGGTTTTATTGCATACGGGGCCAGATGACTAACAGACATGCAGTTTTCTGTGTATAAGCCGATTGGGGGGTGGGGGCGCGAGTGTTTTAGAGACGCAAGGAACGCGCGAGCGATCCTAGGAAGTGACGTAGGGTCGACCAGTCCTAATAAAGAATTAAGCTGTCGAAAATCAGTTATGTCTGAAATAGTGAACGACCTGTTTTCTGAGAGTAATTTCTGCGCTGTCCTAAAGACGTAGGGTCGATCAGTCCTAATAAAGAATTAAGCTGTCGAAAATCAGTTATTTTCTGAAATAGTGAACGACCTGTTTTCTGAGAGTAATTTCTGCGCTGTCCTAAAGATTGATTTGTAGGCATGTCGTGAGGCATTTTACTGCTTGTCAGATGAAGCGACCTGCTTAGTGTTACTACCCTCCCCGACAAATTCTTGTTACAGAAAACGATGGCTGAATCTGTCGCGTCTCGCGTGCCCTGTGTCTTTGAAAGCATCGATACCTGTAGTATCTGTCGTCATGCAAATACAGCCACATTAAAGGAAAACAATATTTACTGCAGTTTTCCCTTTATGTTGCTCGAAAAACCTTTAGCAATTCGTCTTTGAAAGGGGCTGTCCCTAGCATAACGGTGGTGAACGTTTACGTTTTCCGACATACAGTTGTGGATTGGAATCCTTTGTCCGACGCACACATTCCACTCCATGTACCCGTTTACGGAACTGACCGTTAGGGTTTTTCCTGGGTTCTCCAATTTCTTCCCTTTTCCTCCTCCCTGTCCTGCCTTAGTTGTGTGATAGCCCACGTTGCTAACTTGACCTCCGAAAGTAATCAACAACCAGTTCGTTTAAAAAAACAACAACAACCCGAGTATAACGGAAATCAGCCGTGTTTTACGAGCAACTTTCAGTAAATGGGAGAGGACGGCCTTGAGAAAGATAACTCAGTCTTATATTGGGATTGTGTCTCCCTTTCGTTCCTTGACTACATCACTGCTCCACGTTTTCTTAGCATTCAATCCTTATATATGCTGTACTGCATAATATTATTGTGCATGCGCTTGTTAAGAATAAAACCCTTCAGTTACACCTTCAGCATGCAGGACTTCTGTTTGTTCAGATTTATCTGATTGTAAACAAAGGGCTACGTGTTTCAGAGCCACGCATTACGCAAATCAGCTTTTTGGGGAAGTCTTTCTCTGATGTATTTTATTATTGGAAGATACTGAATGGTATCTTTATATGAAATCTCGCAGAGCTCCTGAGAATTATTTGTCGCGTTCGTGTGTATCCGCCTCCACTTGTGAAGGCACAAACAATCCAAACTATAATAAGCACTGTTAATTTGAATGTCACGTTGTTCTCATGAAAATGAAATTTTCAAAAGATTTTTATTACGTTCAAGTGCTGCCATTATTTCCCCCTTGTTTTCATTTTTAATTAAAGATCCTGCCCCACCCGCGAGACCGCAGTCAAGTGGCCCTTATAAAAGCCTCCCCCGACTGTGAGTTTTCCCACCCATCCATTTTCACACGACCGTTATCATTAGGATTAGCATCATAAGTTTCACTGTCGCGTAGCACGGTTAACTGCAGTTCAGTGGTTAGCTAATATCAGCGTTTGCAAGAGAGGTTAAATTTAGTCGCATCCGCAACCATCTGATGCAGGCGGATTTATCAAACTTCGTCACATCCGGTCCCCAGAGTGCACTAGTTCACCCGTGCCGTGAGTCCTCTGTGTCGTTAAGTATACGAAGAAGAGAAGGTTTAATGAATTGAGGATCGCGAGCGAAGCTGTAGTAGAGCTAATGAAATCGACTTTGGTCTTTGACCTCCGATCGCTGTCCAGCTTCCGTGGCGACTCTCCCTGTTGTACATCGGCGTCTGCTGGGACCTTGCCCGTCGTCGTATGTCAGCTGAGCTTACTGGAGGTCGCTCGCGTTGAATGGAGGTTGGCTTGGGAAGTACACAGATATAAGAGCCGAGTTACTGGACTGTGGTTAAAGGACCTTCTTAAATGGACGAATGTGCGTTCTACTTTGCCGAACCTGGCACTCTCAGTGTGTGTGTGTGTGTGTGTGTGTGTGTGTGTAGGAGGCACATTATTCTGGTTAAGAAAACCCTTAAAATGATACCGCACTGTGTTTGACAAACACGTTTAGTGATCAAAATATTTTCAAAACAACAGATTTTTTTAAAAAGGAAGTTATACTCATCAAACATTAAATGGTTTACCTACAGCTGTTGGCACCAAAAATCATGTCTTGGGACTGTCCAACTTTCATATACGGTTGTCGCTTGATCAGGCATGTGATCACTTCAGCCGGTAGGCGCTGCATGTTTCCTCTGCGGAAAATTCCCAAGGGCAGAATAATTGTCCTGCGCCTCATAGGAACCTGCTGTAGTGGCACTATAACAGCTCCGACTTTAGTATTGACGCGCATTATCGTTTTTTTAAATATTTACTTCAAGAAAAAGAAGAAAACGACAATTCCTCTTTGTTCTTATCAATTTTTTTTAAGTTTTAGGATTCGAGTAGGCTATTCGTGTTGCATTGCTTCACGGCGTGAAGATATCAGAAGTTCCTAATTCTTGAGCGTACTTTAAATCTGTTCCTGACAGCGTTCATGTGACACTGCAAACATAGAGCTTGTTTAAAAACACTTTACTGAACAGTTCCCAAGTCTCCCTACCCCACCCTCACCAAATGAATTTATTTGCGGTTCTCTAATTATTCCCCTTTTAAACGGCGTCGGGAAGCCGCATTCCAAAACACAGATGAGGTGTCAGATACGGCAAAAAGGCCCGAAGCGAAAGTGCCTTCTGTTCCCCTGCCGCCTGCGTGCCGTCTTCGAAAATTAGTTGGGGGGCCCGCGAATATCTGTCCTTTCGATTGGGGAGCGGATATGCCCTACAGCTAGATTTCAGAGGCTTAGTGAGCAAGCACTAAGCACTAGTAAGCAGCGAGAGAGAGTTTTAGAGACGCGAGGAAAGCGAGCGACGCAGGAGGTGGTTTTCACAGGTGTAGCTATCCTAGCGGAAAACAGCGAATCTAGGCTAGCACGTGCCATGGCGGCTGCTATGATGTATATTCGTGGCTGTTCGGTATTTCGTATACACCGCGATAACAGTACTGACACAAAATGTACGTACTCAAGTGTCGATTTATGGCATTTTATGCATCAGATAATTCAGAAAGTGCATTCTGATGTTAAATATACCTTTAAAACCTTTTATTTAGATGTAAAACAATGACGTTTCGTGGCCGCTCGGGGTTTCGTATGACCGCATGTTGGCTCGAAAAACTTCCGCCTCGTGCGCGAGACTCATGGATGTTTCCTACAGACTCTCGCTGGCTAGAGATCTCGCAGGCGAAATCTTGCAAGGGTCTCGCCCTTCGGCAACGCCGTCTGTATCAACGTTGCTCGGATCTTGCGGGGCAGCGGTAGGGGATCTGACGTCAAAACTTGCGCGGCGCAGGTTCTTCGTGTCTGTAAACTTATCCCTTGTACTGGTAGCTCGGTTCCCCGCTACTCTCCTCCCTAGGTCTCCTTGCCTCGGTGGGGGCGGCAGGGCGGGTGGTCTACAGGGTCGTGGGTCAGTCAGAATTTTCCTGGCAGAGAAACCTAATGCAGACGCGCCATCGCGGACGTGAAGCGACTTCCATGTGTCGACGTGGCGTCTGCAGCGGCGCGGCGCGCGTGTTCCTGCGTGAGTCAGTTTGCGGGGGCGTGAGTCCCAGACTATCCGAGAAACATTTCAGCAGTTGTCTTTACCGCTTCCAGCACCCCGATTCCTTCCGCAATCGGACATGACACGCCCACACCTTCCACCCAACTATCCAGCTTGCGGGAGACAGGAACTTTCGGGCCGTCTGGAAAAGTGGAATCGACAAACAGAAGCAGTTGGGTTTTGAAAAATTTATTTTAACGAAGCCGATGTTGCTGACCTGCAGGTCGGCGTCATACCTGACGCGTAACGTGTTGTCGACACGCGAGTTCGCGAGCTGCGTGTAAAGCTACGTACACTTCAGATAGCAAGGATCCTGTGACGTCACTGTCCAACCTGTATGAGGCACGTGAAGGGAACGCATGGCTAGCGTCTGTCTGGTTTTGGAGCAGATGGCAGCTGTGAAAGTGCCGTTACGTTACCAAGGAGCCCTCTTGATTCAAATCGATGACAGCCAGTAGCTCTCATCACAACGCTCCCTCCCTCTCTCTCTCTTTTTCCCTCTGTCTTTCTCTCTCAGCCACTCCCACACATTCAAAGAGGGAGAGGGGAGGAGGAACATCTTTGACAGCGTCTTGTTCCCTCCCCAGAAGTGGGACTGCACTTCGCAGCTGTTGTGGCGCTTGTTTCAGTTCCGGACTCCGCTTCGGAACGACTTGCTTCTTTCCGTCATCTGTGCAACGTTTGGTTGGATGGGTATTCCAGACGCTCTCTCACTCCGTCTCCCACCCTCCTGCCTTCTTCCACCCCACTCGAAATCCAATTCCTTCCAGAGGGGCGCGAGGCAGAATCACACCTCCCTCCCAGACGCCTCGCTTGGCATCGGCAAACAGCTGCTTGTACCGTTATCTCTTGTGCAGTCGTGTTGCAGCACCCAGTCCCTTCCTGAGAAAGGAAACCCTGACTTTTCCGTTACGTTTTTTTTTGGGGGGGGCGAGGGGGTGTCACCCTTTAACCCTTTCACCCTTCCCCTTCCCCAGACAGCTGCGAGGAAACGGATGCATCAATCGGCAGAGCAGGAGAAGACCACGTTAATCTTTAAATCGGGAGGCTAGACGGTTTATCGGCGACGAGAGCGCATGTGCGTGTTGTGGGCAAGTGTGACCGAAGCAACAATGGGACGCGGGGGTGGAGTGGGGGGATACTCGAAAGGGCCTGAAAAGCTTAGGTGGGGTCTTTGTGGGGATGATGATATGAATTCAAAAATAGCTGTTCGCTCCTGTTAAATGCTTAATTTCTAAACATTCTTGGAGACATTCTTGTGTAGGATGGGGGAGGGGGTGGCCGCTGGTCAACGCGTTTTTTCGCACCCTCCATCACCGCCGTGTTCTGGCATTCTGTTGGTTCTGCGACCAGTTTCTGCATGCGGGCCAGGATCAGACTTTTCTAATGACTGCCGCAGGCCTACAGCAGCACGTGACATCCTCGCTCATAACCCGTCAATTTTCTGTTCTCCCCCTGTCGGGCGCGTGGTGCGAGAGTTACGCGTGCATGCGCTGGTAAAAGTGATGGGTGGAGGCGGGAGGGGACGGACAGCGCTCGCGCGCGTACCGGGCTTTCACGTGACTTCTGCGGGAACTGGAAGACTGGGTCGGCACGTCTGCAAGGCGAGTCCGAGGTAGTGGAGGAGGTGCGGAGAAGCGAACACCGTTTACGCAGAAGTTTTGTTGAGGTGTTTTTTGTTTGCCCGGCACTGGAAACCAGAGCCGTGCCATGGCTTCATCGAATCGAATCACTGCCACAGGGTAGAAGTTTACGCTCACCGTGTAGGTGTCTCAAGTGCGAGCAAACGAAGAAGTCAGAATGTGGCGCTAGCTTTGGTTCTCTGCCTCTTTCAACACGTGGGACCACCAGGGCAGCCGAAGTGCGTCTGAAATTCTGAAGTCGGTGCTGGAAGATTGATTCCTATTTGTGGATGTGTCACAGGATGCTGTTAAACTAGTTGAAAGTCTCCTTGGATAAATCCACCCGCTGTTACTGTTCTTGGTAATCCGCGATACAGGTAAAACACTTCTTGATAGTCCATTAGAAATGGCATTACTTGTGTCATAATCCATCATTATGTACGTTTGTTTCCCTCCTTTTTTGCCCACTGACCCCTCCTCAGACGCGATCAATGTGGCTGGCTTAGTCTGGAAACGGAACTTCATCACTGAGCTCTTGAGCCTAATTGGTGGTGTTTGGTACTGCATCATCCCATAGGTATGTGTCTAACCATTGCACCCATCTTTCTCGTTTCTCATCCCCCTTTCACTCTTCTTTCCCTTGAGTAATCGGGGCTAGTGTGCATTGCATGCATTCTGCTTCATTTTTAGTCCTTTAAACAACACTCACAGAATCCTTTAATTAGTGCAGAGGCGATGCTAACGATCGTTAACAATATTCGCTGATAGGTAATCATCCGTGCGTGACGACATCAGTAGCAGTGTCGCGTCGGGTGGCCCTCCGCTACCCCTTTGGTACTTCGGACACATTGGGTGTCGAAACTTTGTGACTGACCTATACTCTGACTGTACGTTGGTCAAATCAGAGGTTCTGATCGTGTATCACTGGAGTTTTTCTTAATTCTAGGATTCCGCACCAAGAGCATCGTGTAACAAAATTATCCAAAACCTCGCATGTTGATCATCGAGCAGGAAATGTTTAACCAACGCCACTCAGTACACCGTTAACTTTTTAAGACACATTTCCGCCCTTTTAAAATTAATAGTCCGCATTTTACATTTTAGGTTCGAGCGTGGAAAGGGCACTGATTTGTAGCCTTTTTCGCGAGCTTCATATTGCGCGCTGTAAGCTAGCGCAGGGGGAGAGAGAGAGGGTGGGGGGGGGGAAAGAGAAGCGAAACTTAACACACGTACGTGTAGCTGCAGTATAGGCTGTACATTCCTGCTGAATGTGTCACAAATGCAGTAAACATGTGGCCTGCCTGGCGGAGACGGCTCGCTTTCACTTTCCATTGTGAACGTGCAAGGTAGAAAATGTGTCGAAGCAAATAAACCGTCACACATTCTCGGCTTTCGTGAAGATCCGTTGGATGTCAATCCGTACTGGTTGTAGTCCCAGAGTGACGCAGAAACTTTTTCTGTACACATATGTGCACACCTTGGTTTGTAAACATAACTTGTACCTCAATCTGGCTCATTGCAATTATTTGATGAAGGTATAAATTTAATTTGATGTCTCGCGCTTTTGTATGGCTCACTGCCGTTAACACGATAAAGCTGCAGGCTAAATTTGGTGTCCACGCTTTTATAAAGTAGTAAACCATTAAACAATGATTAAATAGCATTACTCCATTAGCCATGATCTGCTGCTGTTTAACGGATCGTGACGTTGCTTTGAGAGATGCATTTTCCAGATGAGTTTGAAAATCAATTTATATAAATATAGCTATCCCATCTGTGCTAGTGGAGACGGTTTAAAGAACCCGAATTTTGTTGTAATTTATATGATAGATATTTAACCATTTGAAACTGGCGTCAAACTGCCAGAGTGAGTTTACGGTCGTTATTTGAATGAATTGAAGATGTATATTTTCATTTGTAACAAACAGGGCTGGGAACTTTTGCTGCTGATGGAGATAAAGTTCTACGAAAACTTTTTCCCTCCAAAGGGTGAAAGTAACGTAGTAACGTAGAAACAATTAGAAATGAAAACAAAATATTTGAAGTTGAGTAATCTTAACGCGCCTCTATTTCTAAAAAACATTCGCTTATTTCGACTGAGTTGCAACGTTATTTTCTTCCGTATTGTCTGTTCGGCATCTTATTTCATCTAATTATTCAGTCTCTCCGTTTTGTTCAGCCGCATAAAAGTTAGATGTCAGTGGTCCTTCTGAATCTGCCCACAGCATCAGCGGATCTTGCATTGCTGTTTGCAAATAGAATATCGCATAGGAATGCTGGTGGTGACGGGCAACATTTTCAAGGTGGAGATTGAGGCTTTTTGTTACCATGCCCACAGGACGTTCGCACAGCCAGAGGTTTAGAGAACGTTTTCCAGATTGATTGAACTGAAGACACTGATCTCTAGTACACCTGTAACCGGAGACGAGGCGAGGTGTGGTGTGGTTTCAGAGTAACGAAGGTACGGGTACCAGGGCTGGCTTGCATAAGCGTTCGCAGCTGGTCTTTCGATCATAAGGGTGGTAGTACTGCCCGTTCGCACTGTGTATTTTATGAATACCTTTACGAACAAACAGGATAAGAACGCTTATGCAAGCCAGCCCAGGATAGGCAGGCGTTAGTAGTGCCATTCTGCACATATAGGCGTATATAAAATGCACTGAACGATCGGGTCTAACGACCGCTGTTACGACCATAAGAGTAGAAACGAATATGCATCGTCGTCTTCGTTGCCAATGCAAGTGGAAACGACGAGCATAGCCAGCAAGCTGCCTGGGGGAAGGAGGAGGAGAACCGACAGGGGTGTGGCCTGCGGAACGCGGAAGGCTGGCTGACTGGTTGTCCCAAGGACAAAGCGATAATGTCCGAGGGTAACAACGGAAACCCCGTTGCAGACGCATGCGTCTTATTGCAGAGATTAATGGATTCCACGGCGAAAGAAACCTGTGTTAATCCTCAATTCCAGGCAGATTTCAATTTACCATAACGATCGATATCTCTCGTCCACTCACTGTCTCTGCGCACTTCCTCTCACAGGGCGATTGTATGATGCATAACCACGTACGTACGTAATACCTGCATCAGGCTGTGAGATCGAAAACGTAAGAAGTGGAAGAAAAAGTTTTTAAAAACATCACATCTTAAAATTCTGATGCCTGACGGCAGAAAGTTGCAACAAGGCAGAAAAACTAAACACTTGGATTATGATAGGTTATTTATTTATTTTTCCCCCTTTAAATTGAAGGTTTTCATGGATCGGACATTATCCTTACCTAGAACAGCCGAGTTGACCCCATGAAAGGTCAGTCTTTGGAAGCAGCAGCACAGCATTTAGCATGAAAAAGCAACAATATTTTGGAACAAACAGAATCAAATTAACACCAGAACAGCACAACCCTGACTCTATCCTTAACGCTAACCATATCCCTAACCCTCAGTCACGATATTTCTCTCTACTTGAAAAACACTGATAGTAAGGAAAACGCGTATTAAAATTATCAGTCGCTACAAACATACGTATGCAGCTGTCCACGGAGGACGCATGTGCGAAGATTGGCTACAGAAATTTGTTGCTTTACCCTGATGGGTTCAGTCGAACGAAAGGTTGGCGTATTGAAATGTGGGAGAGGAAGGGGTGCAATCAAGTGCTTCCAAATGTTTCAGATTATTGTGTGAGAGTCCTCAGTCGCGCCCACTGGAAAGTGAAGGAAAAAAGTAAAACGAACTCTATTCTTTCCGCCGTTTCGGTCGGGAAAAGCGTCTGCAGATCTGAGGTATTTTCTGCAGAACTTGGTGCTCTCCTGGCCGCTCATCAGCCTGCTCCTTATCGTTGAGGACAGGCTGTGTTAGGTCTTCATGTGGAAGAGGGGAGGTGGGAGCAGTGTAATGGTGTTGGGAGGCCGAGAAGAGTTAAAGTAATGTAGTGGTTCACTGTCGAGACCCCGACCGACAATAGATGATCATGCGGGCTGGCCGAATTTGCCAGACGGGACGAGCTGTATCTGGTACGCCGGTGCAGCCTTGACCCTGGTCATCTGAGACACCTAGGTATAAAATACTTCATGCCAATGTCATGGGAAAAGTCGTTTTGTATGGCCACATGATGAGGACACAAGGCTGACGACAGAGCAGAGGACCGCAGTGACGTGTCTGGCCGAGTTTGAGGACCTGCTCGTGGTCACGTCAGAAAATCTCGCGCGCCTTCTTCAGGACAGGGCGTTGAGTGCTGCAGCTCCTGAGGGGCTGGGTTTGTCTTGGCGAGACCTGACTGTTTTGGTCGACGAGGTTTTAATTAGCAAAGACGGCGGGAGGGAATGGAGGAGGGTGTGTGTGTGTGTGTTGACAGAAAGCCAAGAGAAAACCAAGTGGAAAGCAAAAGCCTTTTTCCGGTTTGTCAGAAGTGCTCATGATAAACGGCCGACTTCTCCTTGGAGGTAAAAGGGAAGGGCGGGGGGTGAGGCGAGATGACAACCCGTATCTCTCTCTCTCTCTTTTGAGAGTTAAGTCAGTTTGCTAACGCGTCTCTTAGTCTATCACAACGCGTGCGCAGATGTGCAAGACAATACGCACCTATAGACGTACACAGACTGTGCTAGAAAGGGTAGACCATCACAGCTGATACAGTGTTTCGAGAGAGAGAGTTTACTGTTTCAAAGTCAGCCCCTACGTTTGCTGGCCTGCTTTATTGTAATGTCGTCTAGAGTGATGACCAGTTAACACCCAAGGCCTCTCCAGTCGCGCGTGGAGTTATACGACGCCGCGCAGTCGAGGATTAACCATAACAAAGCTGCGGTGTCACAACTCGCAACGAGTAAACAGGAAGCAGCTGGGTTGTCCGTGCACGGCAAGAACGTCAGCCCTTATTAAAGCACGTGGCGTTAAAAGTTTAAAGGGGTCTCTGCCGGCTTTCTGTCCCTTCGTTCCCTTTTTCCTTCTGACTGCTTCAGGAATTTCAGTGGTGGCTCCGGGTTTATTAGCAACTTTTTCGCGGCGTAATCTGGTCGGCGAGGTTTTACGGGCACGCGGGAGCTCTGACGTCGCCACCTAGCGTCGCTTGCGCGTCTTGCGTCTATAAAACTCGCCTCCGGTCGACCCGCTCGTGCGTCATGCGGTGCTTGGCCCGGCGTCTGGGACAGAGTTAACACTGGCGTGGGGTGTAACGATAAAGAGGTCGGAACGAGACGATGAGATTACTGTAGCCATCGCCTGTCATCAAGAGCCAGTTATAAACTTTAACTTTTAGACATGCGTCTGTCCGCATTCGCAGATGGGTTGCGGATGGTTTTGATACAATGTCCTGCCAGAATTACCTTCAGCATAATATTCAGCAGTGAGGCTTGATGGTATCATGCATACGTGGATGTGACCAGCTTTTAACACAAAAATTAAAAGCGTTTCTTGTTAGTGTACATAAAAAAACATCTGTAACGCGGTTTTTGTGTATGTATAATTTTTTTGATATTATTGCACCCTTAACTGCATGCTACCTGTAGCTGGACCCAGTTACCTGTTGCAAACTCCTTCAGCTGGCATCGCGCCCAGCCAGTAACAACCTTCACCATCTTGTGACCGACTAGGTAGGTGCGCTCCGTTTGTCTGCTCTTGGAGGCAACAACACGCACTTATTTTTTAAAAAGGTTTGTGCGAAAACATATGGCTTAGGCCTGGGGGTAGGAGGGCGCATGTTTTATGATTTATTCAAGGGAGAGAAGAAAACTTTACTGTGCGGCCTCCGCTTTCTTTACTCGCGCTGTAGTTTGTGGCTGTAGTGCTCTAACATTGGTACTGTGTTCCCTCCTTCTCTCTCCAACCCGACCCATCGCTTTCATCGTTAATTAACCGCATGCGAGGCGCCCCCTAGATCCGCCTGGTGTTCCCAGCATGCATTCCACCTGTTCGTGTGTCTACGAGGTTCAGTTCCAGGCAGCTGCAACGTGGACGCGAGGTTCCACGGGCTGCCCGTCAGAATATTTTGTTTTAGACGGTATGGGACACGTTTTCAGGACCCTCGACTAACAAGTGCCCCGCAGTCGGGAGACGGAGTGGGATGGTTCAGCAGGGCGCTGTCTAATGGAACCGTGGTGCTGCGGCTACAGCGTGGGCTTGTGTCGCTCGTGGCACTGGATGTTCCGGACGTTGCCAGAATCGTTGAACTTGTATCAGTCATAGCGCATACAGCTGTCCTTTCTGACACCTGGAGACCTGGACCATCTTCCGACGCAGAGTTTCCGGGACGGATTGCGCAGAGGAGTTGCCAGCGAGCGAACGACAGGCGAGCTGCACGCTTTCCAGGCCCTCGCCCTAGCTGCCTGCTCCTTCTCGACCCCGAAAGTTGTCGTTGGCCAGCGTCCGCGGGTCGAGCATGCAGCAGAAGTATGCCTGCGTCCGCTACCTCCACACGCGCATCACTGTGTACCAGGCGTGCAAGATCGATCTGCGGTACTGCAAGGCGCTGCACAGCTGCCTGACGTGCCGCCTGCTGCACACCGTGGGGCTGTCGTGTGCCGCCATCCACTATGGCATCTGCACCGCCGTCACCGTGCCCCCGGTTGACCTGCAAGTCGACGCCAGCGGCAAGAGCAAGGTCGCGACCTCCTCGGCCCAGCGGGTCGGCACACCCCAGGCGAGAAAGAGCCCAACGACAAAGGCGCCAGCAACCAACGCTGTCTTCCCAGCGCCTGTCGTCAGCCTTCCTGATGGCGGAGAGCTGGTGGCAGGAGGGAGTGTCGGCGGAAGTGGGGGTGGAGGAGCAGGAGGGAAGCTTGGCAAGGTCGGGCGAACTGTCGCTCCCACTGTGCTTCCCGCCAGAGTCCCCCCAGCCCCCCAGCCCGCTGCCATCCCGTCCGGGGTCGCCGCGGAGAGGAAGCTGGCCGCGCCGGCAGAGGTGGTGGTGGTGGTGGCGCCCAGGCCAGGGGCCAAGGCCCCGCCAGATCCCCTGGCAGAAGTGGACGGCGAGCCGTGTCCTGCGTTCCCGGTGTCGCCCGAAGATCAGGTAGGCATGGCAACTGTTTGGCGACGTGGAAAACCTTGTTCACGTGGCGGAACGCTTTGGAAATGTAAACAGAGCTGAGGAGTGGGAGAAGCGCCGGTTGCTGTACTCCCGGGAATAAATTGAGGGAACGGAAATTGTGTGTGTGTGTGTGTGCGCGCGTTTGGGGGGGGGGGGATCTTGAAGGCATGTTAGCTTAGGCCAAGGTGTTGTGGTTAAGGTTATATGCCCCCCCACCCCGGCCCCTCCCCA
Organism: Lanistes nyassanus; assembly: GCA_004794575.1. Classification (NCBI taxonomy): domain Eukaryota; kingdom Metazoa; phylum Mollusca; class Gastropoda; order Architaenioglossa; family Ampullariidae; genus Lanistes; species Lanistes nyassanus. The sequence continues at coordinate 240,657 of SMGT01003173.1, forward strand.
AATAGGTGGGCAATTTTTTTAGCCCCCACGGAAAGAAAGGGAAGCTATCCAAGTAGGGCTAGAATAAAATTACTTCCCTTGTGGGCTCCACGGTAGCTCATGCGTGAATGGACTTCTTTGAAACAGGTAAAAGAAAATGTTTATGGTCGGCAATTTAAAAAAATGGTATGTCGGGTAATCGTAACAACCTTTTTTTCGCCTTAGGGTAGAGTCTGCTCACGTTGGGGCACGTTCTTTTAATATATTAAATTGTATATAGCCTCAATAGTCCAGATACATCATTTTTGTAATGTTATTCATATTGTCACGTAGTCTAGTCAGGTCATAATTTCTTTAGGTTAATAGGGGCAGTTTTGTAATGCTCAACTATCTGTGTGTGTGAGAGAGAGAGAGAGAGAGAGAGAAAAACTAGCTGGTCTGAGTCCAATAGTGGATAAGAAGGACGATTTTTTTTGGGGGGGGGGGTAGGGATTTTTTTTTAAATTGGGGAGGAGCTAGAGGAGTGCTGGAAGCCATCTCTATGCCCGTGGAACGCTCATCTCCTTTATCCGCCAAGGATGCTATCGGGCACATTGACCTCCTTCCGTTTTTTTTTTTTATTTGAGAGATCGCATTACAGATGGGAGACTCCTTGAAGTCCCGTCCACGTGGTTGGGGAATGGTTGGAATGGGAATCGGTTTGAGAAGAATCGCGTTTCAAGAGGTGGGTGTTTGTGGGGATGGTGGTGTAAGTGTTCAGATGCGCGCACGTGAATTGCACGGTTTGTGGAGGCAAGAAAATTAGCGTGACGCGAACCGCTGGGGTGGGGGATGAAGATCGGAACGCGGACACAGCTGTTACGCGAAATGCAGAACACCTGGTCTGGCTTGCATGAGAGCTCTTATCTCTTGCTCATACGTGAAGGTGCGCGTAAAATACACTGGTCGAATGGGGATTACGACCAGTCTTAAGAACGCCAACGGAAGAGCGGCTACGAACGTTCATGCAAGCCAGCCCTGGTTTAGGTCCTTTCCTTGGTGATCTGTGATTTGTTCTTAAGCCGCGTTCTAACCTCCGAACCATCGGCCAATTTCTCCGGTTCCACATCGTCGTATCGAAAAGAGAAGAATGAAGAATCGGAAAATGACTGAAAAAGGTTGAGCACTTCGATCGGTGGTCAAGCTCGGTGAAATCCGAAGCTGACTGCAATGAGTCTGCAGCACGCCTTGATTGGTCGAGATTGGTAGCTCTTTCGCGTGGAAGTGCTGAACTCAGAGCAGTACAACTCGGTCGCGTTTACATCGCCTCCATCACTTCTGCCGCATATGGAATGCAACGGCTACGAAAGTCGGGTTCGCTAATTGACCTGCCTACTTCATTCTCTTCGGCCACTCCAGTATATCTGATTAGAACACAGCTTTAGAGAATTCCTGACAGATTTATCGGAGCTAAATAACTCCAGGCTCAGTAGGTGAAGACGAAATGCTTACTTTAAGACTGTAGCAACATATATTAATTGGGACAACACTTCTTTTCGTAAACCCCACCTACTCCACCCCGCCCGGCACTTTTCACTGTCTGCCCCCCGCCATAACTTTACCCCCCTTTCCTATGCCTGTGTAAAGAAACACGTGCGCTGTCGTGTGCGCATGTATTTGGGGCGGATGGGAGGGTGAAGGGGGGGTGAGAGATGGGGGAGGGGATAGACAGAGGGAAAGGAATGAGAAGTTGTTTTCTCGTACGCGGTCAGGCTAGTAAGCACTGGCACTTGACCGGATTGTAGCATCACTAGGCAGAAAAACGGGTTTCATGGTCTGGTCCACTCCACTGCCACATTATCTCTCCCGCTCTTGGTCGTCCGTACCTGCTGCTGGGTTTTCTTTCATTTGTACCAACCCCTACCCACCTTTGGGGCTGGGGGGGGGGCAGTGGGGTTGGGTGTCGCGTGCTGGTAATACATTATCATAGTATCATAGCATCACTACATCACAGAAGTTGCAGAAACTGGGAAATATTAACTGATCAGACCTTGCCCACTTGACGAAGGGGAACGTATGGCATGAGATTGTTACTGGGGGTCAGTGTTGTCTCAGATCTCCGGAAGACTATCGAAGGGAGACTACTGGACGGTTTTACATACGCATTCTTCGTCTTAAAGGGCATTATCCACGCAAATGTTTGTGGACTGATCGTGAAGATTTGTTGAGTATGGGGGTGCAGGCATGAAGGCGACGGCTGCATGTCACGTGACCTGCGTGACATCATTTCCCAACTGTACGGGTCCGGTTGTGACTTGTACAGATGAAGGTGCTTCTGTAACCACTGTAGTATGTAGCAGAGGTAGTGGCAGTGCTGCAGAACCCGTTATCGTTGCTGCTATTTTCATTTCTTCTGTTGGTGCCACTAATCCTGCTGGCTTTTCTGTTAGTTCTAATACCAGCTGCTAATTGTGATTTGAAAGGATTTCATGCTTATTGAGCTACAAGCCGTACTTCCAGTGGGATGACAAGGTAAGGAGAAGTTAATGACCGTGCACTGGAGCACAACGTCATCATTTTCTTATGCTGCTGTTGACAGAGGTGACGATTACGACGATGAGAATGGCAAAGACGAAAGCGATGATGATGATTGAGAACAGCTTGGAATCTGCTGTGGGCGTTTTCAGAGAAAAGGCATAGTAACGAAAGGAGCTGTTAGATATCACAGTTTCCCAGATTGTCGTTGCCCGCAGCAATGCGACCTTTATCAACATCATGCTTCCAGACTGATTAGACTGAACTAGAAATGTCAAGAGGTCAGAGGACGAAGTTCTAGGCTGCCCCTCCTAGTCTAAATTGTAGGGAGATTAGGCGGAAAAAACTGTCGTTTTTACGTGCGTGTGATATTGGTGTGCGCGTGCAAGCTGTGTTGCTGTGTGTTTGCCCGTCCGTTCTTTGGATTCTCGACTGTGTGCCAAACTGTAGGTCCGTCACTTGCCTAAAACCTGATGATACGACAGTTGAATAACTGAAGCAGAACGTTACAAAGAAAAGTAAAATTGCAGCTAGATGGTAAAAATGCAACGGTTTCACTTTTAAACCAAAATAAAAACTCGAGATTTTTGCAACAGGCTTAACAGAAGTGTGATAGATATGGGTGATAGATATATAGAGAAGTGTGATCGATATGCGTCGTAGAAGAACAAACAAAAACCAACTTTCCTTATACCGTTCTCGACAGGAGAGCACACTCAGAATATCATATTAATGTTAGTAAATGCTTTTAATGTCCGTTTTGGCTGGCTACTGTTCGCAGGGATAAGCGACAAGGAAGTTGGGGTTTGTCCCGTTTTGAAAACATAGGAGTCCGAAGGTAGATTGAATATCTCCCTTTTCCCCGTATACTTTTCTCTGCGTATATTTCTTACTCGCACGAGCGTAATTGTTCTTATATCTCTCAGTTTTAAAACTTCTAAATGCTAATAAATTTGTCATCCTACTGTAAAATTTTAGCCATCGGCCAACATCGCCTTGGATGGTGGGTTTTCCAAGTGTGTGAGCTGGACATCGATTTATATTTCTGTAGGCTAGTCCTTAGTTTATTTCTCAAGTTATTAGATGAGGCTCGTTTTGTGTGGAATGGGAAGAATTTCCTTTATCACATTTCAGAAGCAGACCAAAGCACCACAGATAGCTAAGATCTGGGCACGCAACGTACTTCCATCAGTTTTTGTAAACGGTCGACCTGAATTACTTGGGGTGGGTGGGGGAGGTTGGTGATAGAGGTCACTGGGTTGGATTGGTCCTGGCCTCCTGGGGGTGGGGAATCGACCTTCCAGGAGAGCTGACTTGCGAAACTGTGGCGCAGACTGTTTTTGATGCCTGCGTGTTACGTCGTGCTGCCGGCTGCTGCTGCAACTCTTTGATGACGGTCTACATTTAGCTGCTAGAAGGGAGGCTGGGGGGAGGGAGGCGGCAGGAATCGCGATATTGCCAAGGGCTTTTATCAGCCATGCCCTGTTGTGAACCCTCGACTCTCCCGTTCTGTCTCCCCTCTCTCCACCCCAACCCCCCCCCCCTTTTTTTTCGTGCAGTGTTGTCTACCCGGCGATGAAACTGCTCATCCATCAGAGAGCAGCCGTGCCGAAGATAACTTTGAATATCTTGTCGGCGCCTGTTTATTTCACATGCGTGTAGGCACGACATGACGCGCGTAGTTGAGGAAGGGGAATTTGTGAATCTCTTGCACCTGCGTTTGAAGAAGGGAGCAGTCCTCACACAGACTTTCCACGTGGACTGGGTATTCTGTAGAGCAGACATGACAACAACCAGAGTTGGTTCGAAGAGACCTTTAACATAACGTTTCATTTCGTCGCACTTGAAATTCTATTCTGTAGATGAGACATGACAAAAGCCAGAGTTTCTTCCTGATCAGCGCGTCTTTCGGCGTGGATCCCGTCTGCTTTCAGAGCACTAAATCAGCTTTGACATTTTCAAGGGGGCTTGTCTCATTTAAGCAGATTTTCCACTTTGTTAGACTTCGCTTTACCACATGGTATAAGGTTTCCTTCAAACAGAACAGCAGATCGCACACTGCATCATGGGTACGGCACCAACACGTCGACAACCCACGTGACTTTCTCCTCACTGCTTCCACATGAAAGATGGAAGACTTGCTAAACATCTACAGACGCTTCTGATTTCTGAAATCAAAACTTGCTGAAGGCAGGGATTTTACCACAGCAGTTAACTGAAGCACAATAATCCATTTTAAGTGTTATATTGGAGAACTATAAAGCTTAGATTAAGACAACGGTTGGCCTCTGAGGTATGTAGACCCCCTCCCTTCAGCCCTCAGTCCTTAAACTATGGCTCTTGATGGGACTAGCTCCAGTAAATGTTTCCATGAATAGTAGAAGACATTCTAGAACATACAGGTATCTTTTATATTGTCCAGTGCACCTGGATCAGGTAGCTGCATCATGCCCGAAAGGTTGGGGTGGAGGTAAGCGACGGTGGTGAGGAAGTGAGGCAGTAGATTCCTGTGGTAGGGCGCGGACTTCAAGATCATTATCTGAGTGATTAGAGCACAGACCTGCAAACCTGAAGATGCATGTTCAATACCCGCGTGCTGCAGCACACCCCCAGTTCACCCAGCTTGGAACCAGTACAGGACTCCATGGGTTGTGTGTGTGTGTGGGTG
>SMGT01003173.1:245839-267214 GCA_004794575.1 Lanistes nyassanus
GGGGGGGGGGGGGGGGGGGTATAACGCGGCCAGGGTGAAGGGATGGGCACCGTCCTCGGATGCTGACCCACAGAAAAGTGGGGGTCTCAAACGCCCCATTACCCTACGACCTTAAGGTCACAGAACATCCTTTGCCTCAAACCGATTAGCCTAATGTGTGGGGTACAAAGAAGGAAGAGAATGAATCGGAAGAGATTTGGGGCATAAAATTCTTTTCTCAAACTGATAATAAGATGATACAGGAAGCAGGGACGGCCTATAGAGCTTGCAGGCTATAAGCTGTGCCAACATTTATGTCAGTTTTACTTGGGGATGGGTGGGATAGGTACTCGGCACTCCAGTTCATGTGTTTCGAGTACTTATAATAAAATATTGGAACTGGCATGCACTAGAAGAACTGTGAAGTATATGGGTACCTATGTACCAGCTAGACATGTTTTTATATGTACTTTTGTGCATGTGCATACATCTTTAGCACCAAATACACAGGTTCATGCTCGCATACACACAGACGTGCAGTGTTTTATGTTGGTGGTTAGGGTTGAGTTTAGAAGGACGGTGAGTATTGCCACCAGTCAGTGTGCATCATGATAATTACTTGTCTTGCCACATAAAAACAACACATATTCTGCAGGCATGTTGGTTGGAAGACATTCCCTAATGTACATTGATATTTTAGTACATGTTACGGCACCTTCTGATGTGTTGCAAAGCATGCATTTCTTGACAACTGCCAAGATGTATGCTGTATATGTGCATAACAAGGACAACTTTGTTAGATTGAACTTCGGTGTTCTGTTTTTCTGTTCGCTTGTAGCCTCTGCATCTTAAGAAAGAAGTCCAAAATGAGACGTGACATTTAATTGTAATTTTTTCCGCAGTTGACTGTTCCAAATGGGGGTCAGAGAGGGGACACACCACACCATGGAGTGCTCAGAGAGAAGGAGATGCTGCCACGGGAAAGGGATATACCATCAGATCTTCCATTCAAAGACAGCAGGTCGTCATCAAGGTCTGCACCAGCCATCTCTTCTTCCCCTTCACCAGCCGTACCTTCAAAGTCATTCACGTCGCTGGCAAAGACGGAAGACAAGGAGAACAAGCCCAAGGTCCGCGACTTGCCTGTGCCACGCGTGCCACCTGCACGTCGAGAGGATATCCCACAGTTCTTCTTCCCCATGGGAAAGCCCCAGGTGACCCTGGACATAGACAGTCTGATGCAGAGGGTAGCAGCTGAGTTTGCCACGATGGAGGGAGGCAAAGCCTACAAGGAGCAGATGGGCCGTTTGGCAAAGGTCAGCGGACAGGGTTACTTTGAGGGTCTGTGAGAAATAGTGGCAGCTCTGCAGTGGGGTTATCTTCGCCAACATGTCCAGTTAAGGCACTGGCTGCACATTGTATGAGACAACAATGATCAAACCACACTCCTTAAGCTGTATTATGTGAAGGTGATGGCTGTGACATTGTGTATCTGAAGAAACAGCCAGTGATGTGATCACTGGTGTAATGTTTTCTTGCCAACACTGTGGTTCCAAGTACTTTTTCGTCACATAGCAGTTCTTTCTCTGGACATGGTGGTGATGATCTTTCGAGCTTAAAATGTGAAAATAAATTTGGGGAATGTCTTAGGCCTGATCGCTTCCTGAAGCAAGATACTGATCCCACATTATCACAGAGTGTCTGTTCAGATGATATTTAGACAAGCTGTCTGATGATATTATCTTCCTTTGAATGTAAACAGTCGCTGTAGGGTTTTCTTCCTGCTAGTCCTGCTTGTGTTAAGTGGAGATTAAATTGCAGACACCACATTCAAGGTCATCTCAATGTGGCTTCGCAGGCTAAATCAGTAAATGTCGCTTTGAAGTGAATCCAGGTGCATCCTATTTCATTGAAACTCGGTGTGTATGTGTGGCAGCAACATTTTGTATCTGAAGGTAATGGCTGCCGATATGATCACTGCGTGCAGTATTTTTCTGCTCATACAGTTGATTTAAATGCCTGTTCTGAGAAGTTGGTGACTGGGGATCCTTTGAACTCTGGGGTGTAGAAAAACAAAAAGAAAGATAACAAAGCATAATTAGAAGATGGAATATACATGGCAAGGTTCAACACATTAGGACACACTTCCCTGGCTAAGAAGGTTAGGCAGCTATGGGGATTGGACGAGTGATGTGGATGTTAATGTCTGTATTCCAGGCTGCAGCACTTTTTTCTGTACTTTGGATGGAAGGGCTTATATGTGTTGAGTGTGCGATTTATGTTGCAAAGTACCACAACTTCAGCTTGTTTTGTTGATAGTTTGTAAGTGTTTATTTGTTGATTTCTTTAGTCTTTCCTTCTGTTGTCTTGACTTTTTAACTATGTCAATCTTATCCTCTCATACTTCTTCTCTGTCTCTCCCAGTTTCAGCAAGTCTCTTATCAGCAAGTTCCCTCACATAAGGAAATAAGCACACTTTTGTGATTTTGCAGTGATGCAAACATCTGTTGCATCTAATTTATTTACTTGATAGAATGGGAGGAAGCTATGAAAACAAACCTTTTTCTACAAAACACATTCAGTTTATATGAGCTCAAAACTTCTTGTAAGATTGTCTTATGAAAGCATTTAATTCTCTGAAAGCATTTTGTGTTTGAATTTTCGTTGCAGGCATGTGGCTTCCCACTGTTCTGGAAGATTCTGCTGTATCGGGGAGCAGGTGGGGACAAACAAGGCTATGTGACATTGCAGACATTTTCTGCAATGCTAAAAAAGTTAGTTCACTTCCTAGTCTTTCTTATAAATATATTTCCTATTAACTATAAAAGTATGCTTCACATATATTAAAGGAGCTGAGTACCATTGGATAAATTAAGGGTGGGGTGTTGGTGTAATATTTAGGAATTTATTTTTTGTGGGGTTGGCTGAGAGACTGCTTATCGGAGATAAAGTGCAAAAAATATGTGATTTTTTTAGAATTAAAAAAATTCTGCTTTAGTGTATTGAATAGAAGCAAAAAAATGGCTGTAAAAATTCAGTAAAGATTCCACTAGGCAATTAAGATTTTGTTGATTGCATTTCAGGCTTTTGTTATCGTGTCATGATGAGGCCTCGAGGTTTCTTCATCTAATGGCCAAGCCAGGACGATCAGTGCTTGAATTTGAGGATTTTATACCTTTGGTACAGGTAGGCTGGCTTACTTCACAAACAAAAGGTATCGTGGAAGTGCATTTGCATACCTGAACGTGATTACATGGAACAAACAGACTAACCCAGATATATTTAGTTATATCTTGAAGTATTGTCAATCTGACTCCCATTTTGGATGAAAATGAAAGCAATGTATGCTTATTTTTTCCTCCTTGATTCTTTTACAGCACTGATGATAAATGAAAGAAAGATCAGTGATTTACCAGCCTGTTTTATCTAAATATGTGGAGAAGGAAATCTTTATACGCTGTTTGTCCTTTTTTCCCCCAGGATGTTGTAGATTGTCACCCAGGCCTCTCATTCCTTCAGGATGCTCCTGAGTTCCATTCGCGATACATTCACACCGTAAGTTGTTGGCTTGAGAATTTATTTCTGGTGACTAGAAATAGATATGTTGCAGTTTTTAATCTGCACATTAAATATTGCTTTCCTGTTTGGGATCAGATGGGGGTTAGCAAGTGTCATTACAACCCGTGGTTGGTGTCACATTCTCTGTGTTAGGAAGCTGCCTTTCAAGGGTTTACATTTTGCAATTCCAGCAATACTTGCAATTGCAGGGAATCAGTATACACAAAGGGAGGCAATCATTAAGAAATGAATTTCATTTTTAAAGACCATTTTTGTACTGCTTTAATGAGCTGTTAAGGAGTTTAAATGTCGAATTACATTTTTCCTTGAGAGATTTTAACAATCAAATATTTCCTAACAGCAAAATAATTTGGTTTGCATTTTATGGTGACAGGTTATCTCTAGGATATTTTTCTGTGTCAATCGATCATGGACGGGTCGAATAACATTACCAGAGCTTAGGAAAAGCAACTTTCTTCAGGTAAGCAGGGCTGAAGGTGCCTATTAATTTTATTTATTGTTTCATTCTCATACTCTTAAAATAATTTTTTTGGTTGTCTTCAGCTTTCTTTTTATTAAGAACTGTTGGTGGGTATCGGGAACCAGCTTTTGAAATTCTCATTATTGGATGTTTGAAAGATCTCAGAAGTTATTTGTCCATTAAAAGAACAGAAATTAGGTACACTATCACAAGTTTGTAGTGTGGTTTAATTGTAAACCTCCTGTTAAAACTTATAAAGGGGTCCTTTTTTTCCCTCTTTGACTTAGAAACCCATGCTGCCACCAAGAGTATTTGTTCCCAAAAGGGCCAAAATGCAGTAACTTTAGAATTACTGGTGCATAATGATTGTAGGCAGAAGGAGTAGGAGTGCTGCAGAAAAAAAATCTTTGCATCTGATACCTGAAGGACTGGGACACACACAGTTGTCCTTGGAGAAGATTTGGTGCAATCCTTCTGAAATTCTGTATATGTGTATTTGTGACAGTTTTGATTAACTTCTAGACATTTGCTTGCCTCTGGGGTACAAATTACCACTTGACTGTTACTATAAGTGGGCAAAAATACAGTTAAATCATCATGTTCCCACATTCGAGGCAGCCTTTAAATAGATTAAGATGATAACGAGGTTTTAGGGAGACTGGCAGTGGCAGTATTTTAAAAAAGTTCATGCCCTGTGTGTTTGCCTTTGGGCGTGAGCTTGCAGTGTACTACATGCAGCAGAATTTAAAAAAGCCTTGCCTTAGATTATTTGAGTATGCTGTCCTGAAATGATGAAAAGTTTTCAGAAAAATATGTTTAAATTAAACTAAACCATATTGTGTAAGCCATAGCAGTACATAGCTGTCCTTTGTGTTTTGTAATGTTTGTCATCCCTGTAAGTTTAGCTTTAAAAAAAAAAACTAGAGAATGATAGTTAAAAGTACAGGAAATAGAAACATTTTGTTGGGGTTGTTGGAACAGTATTGAGTTCTTGGACCGGCATGCACGGGCACTCATAGCTGCTGACTGTGAATATGGATGAATAAAGATGCGTGTACAATGTGCAGAACAAACCACCCTCATCACGACTTTTATAACTGGGAAGGCAGTTATCATATAGGTGCACAACTCAGTTCTGGGGTTATACCATGGCTTGTTGTAAAATGTTACAGGTATTGGCTATGGTGGAGGAGGAAGAAGACATAAATCAGGTCACGGAGTACTTTTCCTATGAACACTTCTATGTCATCTACTGCAAGTTTTGGGAATTGGACAAAGATCATGATCTGTACATCGACAAAGCCGATCTGGCTAGACATAATGACCATGGTAGGTGTATGGCATGCAAGATCTTGCAAGTGAACCATCAGGAACAGTGGTTGATTACTAGTCTTACACGGCAGTGGATGTGGGTATACAGGGAGAAATAGCATGCGCACGTGCACACACACACACACACATCCCTCATTGTAAACAACATACGTTAAAACAATAGAAGGTAATCTGTATTATATATAAATCATGCATAATATTTTGCTTTGTTATTATGAACAATTTTGAGAGGATATCATTTCTTCTGTGGGAAGAAGCTGATTGATCAGCATATAAGTGTGATTAATGTTGCTTTTGTAAATAGATGAGCCATAATAATTCTTAAAACTGTAGGCTGCGATTTTGGTATTTTGGTACCACAGCCATAGAGTGAAAAGATGTTTGACGAGGAAAGAGTATTTTGAGGTGTTGACTGTTAACTGTTCCATTTCATAAAATAGCATCAATTTTTGTCCTGTGGTTTTTAATGTTACAGAAGATTTTTTTTAAGTTAGCTTTCTTTCTGTTAATACTTTTCAGCATTAAATTCAAGAATCATTGAGAGAATATTTTCTGGTGCTGTTACTAGGTGAGTAGAGTGCTGCATGTTACCATCTGAAATTTTGCACCCAAAATTTTGTGAGTTCCCTTGTATGAAAAAGGCATTTGTTTTCTTACTGATAATATTAGTTTGTAGTAGACCTTATTCTTCCAGGCAAAACCATAATTAAAAGTAAGGTTACTGCATTTCAAGATGTTTAAATTTATCTTTCTTTGGCTCAGCCAGTCAGCACCACCTGTCTGGTTAAAGCATGAAGTATAATTAAGTATAGCAATACTGAAGCCTCCACAGGCAAGTTGGTCATACTGTGCTGGGATTTAGCTTGACTTTGCGTTTATTCTTTTAACTTTTGCTTTCTATGTGCGACAGAGGGAAGGACTTTCAAGAAGGTCGTATGTCGTACAAAGAGTTTGTATGGTTCTTGATCTCTGAAGAGGACAAAAACCATCCAACAAGGTGAATAGTTACGGATATTTACTTTTATTTCTCAATGTTTCTCTCATTAACCTAGATTGGGCTGCAGAATCTTAATAGATAGCTGTGTGTGAGCACTCTCTCGATTACCTCTTCACTCACTCACTTCATCACTCGTTTTACTCAATCACATAAATCTATACTTATATACTTGCTCAGTTGCTCACACACTGTAGTTTATTTTATTTTTAGAGACAAAAGTGATCCCCTTTATACTGCAGACAGTGAACAGAGTGTATGCAAACAAAAGTAAATAGCGTGTAGTGCAGACAAAAGTAAGCAGTGTGTACCCATGTGAAATGTTCTCACTGCAGCACAGGGTTTTTTCCCCGATGCCTTTTTCAGCATTGAGTACTGGTTTCGCTGTATGGATCTGGATGGTGATGGTGTGATCTCCATGTACGAGATGGAACATTTCTATCAGGAGCAGATGCAGAAGATGGAAGCACTGGGCATTGAGAAGCTTCCCTTTGAAGACTGCTTGTGTCAGGTGAGCAGGATGTGGTTTGAAAACCAGGGTGTTTGCTGAAACTGGGGTGTAGTATTATGCGGTGGAAGTGGGATTGGGATTGTTAGACCTGACAATAGATCTACTGATGTTGTGTCAGAGTTCCAGTGAATTCTGCATGTCATTGTGACATGCAGGTTTTTTTCTTTTTTTTTGTTTCTATTTTATTTATTTTTATTTTTTGCATTTAGCAAAGTAACAAGTCAGTTGGGGATGCCCCCTGCTTTTTCACAAAATCAGATTTCAGGCTATAGGGTCATTTTACCCTTGGTTTAAAAAAAAAGGCCAGAAGCACTTTCCCAATGTGACCTTGTGTGATGAAAGCATCCATTAAAAATACTAATAAAGGTGGTCTCTGCATCGCCTTTTTCCAACAATAGATCTGTTTCGCTTGCTTTCATGAAATTCTTCATTAAAAATCGAATTTCTCGTTGTTGATTGGATTTTAATATGTAGAGAGGAGATACAGGACAACCTGTCTGACAGGTTACTCGACTTATTGCGAAGAAAATAACCTAGAAAGAGGGTTGAGCATTCCTACGAAAAATTGCCTTGACTCTAATTCTTTGCACTTTGTGGCTTCTGCTGTAGATGACTGAACTATATTATTTAGGGTTGTTTGTTTTCCAGTGGAGCTGGCTCTTTTCACAGTGGTTTGGCATGGACTTGACGTTTTGTATATCCCTCACCATCGTCATCCTTATTGTTGCATCTTTTCTCTCATTCATCAGTCCTTGCTTTTCTGGCATCATAAACTTCTGTTATCATAGCTGTTGCTAAACAAACATACTTAATGCCTTTTCAGTCTAACCCAGGAAAGTTGTGTTTCACTGGAGAGGAAATTTAAGTAATAGGCATACTGGAGAAATTAATCAAGAATGATAGAATGTTTTGCTCAGTTTCTTGGTAGGTGTATGCACATTTATCTTCCTACACAACTTCAATAAAGAATATTAAACTGTATCCTGAAACTAAGTGAAAGGATATTTTTGCTTGCATCCTCTTTCACAGATGTATGATTTGGTACGCCCAAGAGAGCCACAGACGATAACTCTGGGTGACATAAAGAATTGCCGCATGGCCAACATCTTCTTTGACACGTTCTTCAACCTCGATAAGTTCCTTGAACATGAACAGAGGGATCCGTTCACCAACGCCAGGGTAAGCTACCCTTTGCTTTGAACATTTTCCCTGATTTACCTTTTAATAAAAATGTACTTTCATAAAAGTATTATTGAAAGTATGTTTCTGTTAGCAGTGGATTTTATGAAAAGGTGGAAAATGCCTATTTGATATGATCAGATTTTCTTTTTCATACTGCTGATCACAAAAAGCGTTTGATCCCAAAATCAGTGCAAGAATATTTTTATTTGCCAGTTAAAATTTTCTTAAATTAATTGTACTTTGTTGCCTACAATGCCAAAAATCTACCATCATTCAGAAAGACAAACACTTAAATTGAAGATAAAAAAGGAAGAAAAGAAGGGAATAAATAGATGACAATCACTCTCGCTCATGTAAATAATTCAGGCTGTTTATCCTACTTGAATGTTGAGCCAGTTCATTGTTTACCAAATGGTTTATGTGACTGCTCATGGATACTGAAGCGTGGAGACTGTTTCTTCACTGATCCAGCTGTTCTCTGATGTTTCTAACCCTCTGTTCTATGTACCCAGGACTTGGATGCTGCAGGAAACGAGATGTCTGATTGGGATCGCTATGCTGCGGAAGAGTATGATATTCTTGTAGCAGAGGAAGGAATCAATGAGCAGGAGGAAATGTGAGCCTTGACCCATTCCTTACCTTTTAGTGATGTGACAGAACTCTGAATGGGCAGACTTCAGCAGTCTGTGCCACCTGGTTACTGTTAGGGCCCTATCCAATCAAACAGTTGTCATTGCTTTTAACTTCAAGTGACTGATTCCTTTCCAGTTGAATGAAAAACAAAGTTCGCTAGTGAAATCGAGGGCAGTGCAATCTTTCTGCAATTCTAAAACTATTCCAGTATATGTTGCTTCACATGTTTAAAAAAAACAAAAATATTTGTGTTGTTTAGCCCAAACAGTATGCCGCTGTCTTAGCCTAAGCTATGACGTAGTTTGATCAGGTCACTGGGAAGACCCAGTTGCCTGGTACCACCAGTGTGTTAGATCAACCAGGATCTGTCTAGGATCAATCCACACATGGACCTCCAAAGAGTGAATGGTGCTGGGCACGGGAAGGGCCAGAAAAGGTGCAGGTAGCAGCCACAGCATCTGAACCAACCACCCTGTGTGTCGGTAGCAACCATGTGTCACTAGTATGCTACGGCCCACCCTGCTGCAAAAGGCAGTCACAGCTGATACAAACATCCATTAGTCCAGAGAGTTGTGCAGATGTACATGAGCTCAGTATGACAGTGAAGAAGAAACGGTTGTTTTCTGTACCATCATCCTGATCATTGTTAAAAGATCCAAATGCTCTGCACCGCAGTATGGTTGTTTGGTTGATGCCATGTAAGCTGTAATTCTTCTGGTCAATGTAAGTCATGCTTTAGATGTGTGCACATAAACATGTTGGCCTCCTGTGTGACTGAAACTAGGATGCTAAAAATTTTGTCATGCGAAGCACCAGTAGTGCTTAAAGCCCCAGGAACTGTTTTTTTTAAAAAAAAAAGTCATGCATTTGTAGGCCCACTTGTTTTTCCACTTTGGCTTTCCGTTAATCCAGTCCAGATGGTGTAAGTGGGGCTTACTTTATCGAGGTTGAAATGATGTAGGTCTGCCGTCAGAACAGGCTGTTTGGTAAAAAATATTTTTGGGTATTCCCATCTACCAACTGTACTACCATTCACAACTACATGTATCAACGCTGTGGTACTGAGCACATAAGATGACTGTAATCATAAAATTCCTAACATAAAAATAAGAGGACAGTTTCAGTGATAATGATGCAGTGTCAAGATAGAGGTGATGCCTTTATTTTTAAAACAAGGGAGATTATTTGTTTAATTTAATACTCCAGTACTGGGATAAGTCTTCTTGTGTGCTGAAAAGTCTGCTTAGTGTGGTATCTGCTTTCCTCACTACACCTGCCTATTTGCTATTCACAGAATATTTGTCACTGCTGACCATTAAGCTACCCTTGTCATTCCTGATTTCAAGGCTTAAACACCTGCCTGTTTCTGGTAGTGTCTAGTCTTGCAGTTTTTTCACAGTTTACCTGACCCTAGATGAAGGCTGTAAATGTCTGCCTGAAGCAGAATTTCTGTTTCACTTGTTGCAAATTCACGGATATGCCTCTGATCAGTCATTGCGTCAATAAATAGTGTCAAAAGATGTAGTTCCAAACATATATTTATAACAGTAAGATATGGTGCCACATGAAAAAGTGTAACAGAAGATGGACTGGCCTTTGTGAGATTTCCAGTGTCCTATTTTTCACACAACCAGTGAAAGCATAGGGTACATTGCTTTTGTTCATTGACAAGAAATTTCATGTTTCGAGATGTACCTACCTTTTATCACAAGCCTGACATATGGTGTGGTTAGGTTGTGCACACTGGTTATTTGCAGTTTATTGGTCTCAACCCCATTTATTTGTAGGCATGAAGTTTTATCCAAGTCCGTGTATATTCACCTGTTGGTTTTTTTTCCCGTGATGCAGCTTGTCTCGGACCTTCACTCGAAGGTATTTGCATTGCATGATTTTAAAAATAATGAGCACCAGCCCCTTTTTATTCTTTCCCTCTGTGTTGTTTTGACTTAATCCCTGTGTCATAGATCTGGCATTGGGTGCTCAAGCATCCACTTGCAGAATTCCTCATCCACAGATCATCTGTGTATATGACACCATTTTTGGGTCTCTCGTCTCCAAGTATTTATGCATTTACTCCATCTACATTGGTCACATCCTGCAGCATTTGTGAGCAGAATCCCTCATTCAGATCACCCCACTGTGATTTGGTTCTGTCATTTGGCCTACCATGCAGGATTCCATGTTTACACACATCCAAGTCAGTCACCATTCTTGACTTAAAAACTCTGAATATCATCTAAACCAGATTCGATTTGTGAGCTGCCTGGTTTATGTATGCTGTCACCCAGGTTTGTGAAGTGAACAGTCATGCATACTAAGTCTTGCATTCCATTTGTGCACATCATATCACTCAGTATTTTCCTTTTAAAACTAAAAGGTGTTGTAGATTGTGTAAAATTCATTGCAGCAGACACTTTTGTCTTACAAAGTCTCTCAACTGCAAAAGCAAGTGGAACACTTTTTTAACAGGTTGGATATGTGACAGTTGTTGATCTGGGGCTGTATTTCATCCTTTAAAACAGCTTGATGTGAAAGATTTTAAACATTTTTCCATCTGTTTCTTTCAGGTCGTTCCATTTTTATTAGCTTTACCAGAAAACCTAGTGACCCTGAACAAACCAGACCATATCTTTCTGATTTTGATTGGGTTAAAATTAGTGAGCTGTCACATATCTAAGCCTTTCCCTTTGAATTTGTGTCATTTCGTCATTTGACCTTTATACATTGCTCCCTCTGCAACAGTGATATAAGCTAGCACACTGCCTGGCAAGCCAGCTGGATTGAACTAAGATATATAGGTTGGTGATCCAAACTGGTTTGTACTGTTGACAGATTGTGGGCTTGGATTATTCTGGGTTTATTTCTGTGTTTGATTTATTTTGGCTTGGCGAGGGGAAACTTCTTCATAAAGTTCTGACTTTGAATACATTTTGTGTCGGTTAAGTAAAGAACAATTTCTCATCCTTTAAAACAAGTTTCTAAGAAATGAATGGTTCTAAGAAATTAACTATTGATTAGAGTGTTCTGCCACTGTTCTATATATATATATATATTTCTTTTTTCTAGTTTTTTTTGGTCATTTAATGAATTGTGTTTCCTGTTAATATAAAGTTTAATTTTTTATGAAGAGGTTTCCCTTGGTGTTAGAAACCTAACTGCCTCATGGTGGGAAGATTTTTCTGTGAGAGGACACCCCATAATTTCTGCTTCTGTCCTAGCCCTATTGCTTGTGGTTCGTCTTTCCTCCATTTTGACACACATCTGGCCTCCTACCGTCACACACCCATCTCAAGATTTTGTCTAAGTAACACGGTTCTGTTATTTGTAAAGTTAATCCTTTAGACATTCAGCCTGCCAGGCAAGTACAGTTTTTTCCAGGACAGAATTTTACTGGTCTAGGCTGAATGCAAAGGATGTACTTAATGCTTGTTAATGCTTTTTGTTTTTTGTCAGAAGTGATGAATCTGGCAAGCATCCTCGGTCTTTTTTTGCAGATGTCATTTTCTTTTCGTAGCCAAAACTCTTTTTTCTTCTATTGTGGAGAGCCCATTCTACTAGAAAATGGCCTTGTGTTTCTCATATTTGAGCTATGAGACTTCACCTCCACAGCACACCACAGACCTTTCAAAATATCATGATACTGTATAGTGCTGCCTGATTATTCTAAGTGCATCTCCGTCCTTTACTCGAGTCTCTGTTGTCTTTTTTTCCCATTTCTTTTTCATGTTTCCTCTGTCTCCTCTTCCTTGGACTGGTCACTGCTTATTGGTGTGGCCAGATGAAAGGATCTTGCATAGGCAAGAGAGTCAACAAAACTCATTAATGGAGTAATGAAGCAGAGCAAGTTGTTGGAGAGTTACAGCTGTAAAAGCAGAGTGAGCAATTTCAGAGAATGGCATTTAGCAGTTATGGTTAGAGCATTTTCTTGCCTCTGGAATTAGAGCAAGAGTTGGTGAGGGGAAGAACACACAGCATGTGGAATTAGTTTATCTGTGGTGTATTTTACCCGGCTGGCATGCCACCATCAGCTGGCAGTTAAAGTTGGTACCTTTAACTTTGACATTTGATGTCAGCACACATGATTGGGGGAATCACGCCGGTTTCTTTTTTGTGCTGCAGAATCAATATCCACCAGTCCAGTTTCTTTGTCTTAATTTCATGCAATATGTTGAAAACAAAACAAAAAACATTTTCATCGAAAATAGGTGTACAGGTGAAAAGAGCTTTTTCATTGAAAACACGAAATGTTGGAATTACACAGTAAGGTGTCATTTTGTGTCGTGTGTCAGTACAGCCACTCATTAATCAGTTTATTTGCACACCCATCCTTCATACTGTTGTCAGTAATTTTATGCTAATTTTCTGCACACCATTGAAAACTGATCTTGTCATCCTTTGGCATCATATGAATGTACCGCAGCTTTTTTGTCCACCTTCTGTCTAATTAACACATTTAAACTAAAGCAAAGTTAACATTGTCCGTCTGGCTGTGTGGTGATACTTTATCACTTGTTTGGAAATTGTTTGCGTTATACTACTGCTGGAACAATGGTTGCTTATTTTATTTGGCTTGTAGCTGTACTATGGGGCTTCAGTACACTTTAGTACAAAGAAATCGTATCTTTGTGCTTCAGCAGTCCATTGTGGTTGCTTGTTTCGCAAGTTTTTGTACTGTAATTTTGAGTTTTGTCCTCTTGGGATTTATCTAGTTTATTTTATTTTTTTAAAACATGAGAATAGGTGGAGTATAAAATTGATGTTAATAGATTTTGGTCACTTTTTCTTAGCAGTGACAGCATTGTCAATGAAGAATAAGACAAAATTATGCTCAACATTTAAAAAAATTCAAACACTTTTAAAATTAGACTTCTAAAGAACTGTCAGACAACATCCATCAAATCTATTTCAACTAGTCACTTTTCCTTTTCATGCAAGTTGTTCAGAATTTATTAGAAAATTTTCCTGTAGTGCAATGCCAAAGGACTGCATCAAGTTATGTTTGATGTGAATTCAGCATGCAGCATCTTTAAGTAGAAAGAATTACATCAGTAGTAGATGGACAGTTAGTTTGTGCTGAACAGATCTGAGTGTGCCTTCAAAATGGGATGCCTTTCTGTTTGTCCCCGTGTAGTGAGTACTTACCGGAGGGGACAGGATAGGGGTCAGTGCCTTGAAATCATTGGAAGTGAATGCATCAAGAGTTTCATGTGGTTCAGGCATTTTGCAGTTATACCAGTTTTTGTCTTGCAGTTTTGTTCTTTCAGCACCTTGGCATTGTTGGGACTGAGTATAGCAACAGTTTGCTGTAGTTCAAGCATATTTCTGTTTTGTCATTGTGTTTCTGCATTTGAAGCTGTTTCTTAACATGACCTCGTTAACATTATCCTAATTATGTCTTTCAGTATGACTATTGCCATAGCAGTTGCTTGGCTGAAGCTTTACACTTTTAAACAAAATTATTATAGATTTTATTGGTTTGGCAACAAAAAGACATGCTGGGCTGGCTGAAGATGGTTGAATTAAAAAAAAAAAAACTACACACACATACACATGCACACGCCAACAGATAGACAAAACAAAGGTTTCTTCTCATCCCTGTCTGAAAGGATGAGAAGCATTGAGAAGCATCCAAAACAGATTATAAAACTTTTTAGCAGAAGTTTTCATTATTTTCTGAAGAGGTTCATGGTTTATCATGTCCTATGTACTAACAGTATGTGTAGTCAGTTGCTAAAGCACTGGGTTTTTTTTTTATTATCTAAGAATGTAAAATGTTTTAGAAATGTTTGTTTGTAATTTATCAAGTCATATAATAGCTGTGTAATAAACTTTTCTGCATGAACATCAATTTTAATTCAATATTTAGATCCAGAATTTTGTTCTATGGACAATTACAAAAGAATATAGGTAATTTCACCAAATTATAAGGATTGAAATTATAGAAGATTTTTTTTTCCTGAAGCCTGATTTTTAAAAAAGCTCCAACCTATCAGCATCTAGTGAGTAATGTCTGTGAAGGTGTGAACATAATTGCAGTCATTAAGAGGAAAGGTGAAAATATACATAGAATCATTTTCAGGATGTATTTGAGGTTGGAACAGAATAGGAGTTTGCTTCCATAACAGTTGCTTCCCTGCAGTGACTTGAAGCTAAACATTCCAGAGCTTATGTTGGTTTTTTTTTTCAGTCACTATGAAGACGACTTTGAGCCAGACGACGATGAGGCTGTGCAAGAGGAACTTGCACGGCTCGCCGACCCTCCACAGCGCAAGATCACTCCAAGGCTGCACCCAGTCTCGAACGATGACATGTATGATTTCGGCAGCAGTAGTCTTGGATTTTGAACAAGGTTTCAGCAAGATGATCCTTCTATTACTGGAAAAGTCTGAAGGTGGACAAGGCCACGATGTTGCCACTACATAAACCAATGTTTTGGACTGCCTTTGCCAGTCTGGATAACTGTGGACAACAGTTACATAAGTGGCCCTGCTTGTGACAGGGACTGCCCTAGTTCACATGCAGTGGGCACGTGGAAATACTGAAAAGTATTGGGTAAAGATATTAGGCTAGACAACAAAGGAGTGTTTCTCTTAGGACCCTTTGTCTTCTGCAAGCAGCATCAACCTGCATAAAACAGTGGGAATGCTGTAATTAGTGACTGCAAATTGTCGACAAGAGCTGGCTTTATCAGATCAGTTATGTGCTCAATTTTTTTTGATATACAGACCTTCTTGAAAGTGAAGGAGACATGCATGAAGACACCAAAATTTTGGGAGCACAAGTTTAAATACAGCTCCCATGGAGCTCAACATTGCATTATATTAATAACTGTTGTGTGGCTGGCATATAAAAAATAAAATGTGTTTATTTTGTGGATGGAGATGTTCATTATTTTCCATCTTGAATCAAAACGATCTTCCGTATCACATGGATATGATTACCCAGAAAAAGAGAGATTGCATTGGGTGAGACTGCAGTATTATTGATATTGTTACTGCCAAACCTGGTTTTGGACTAAATTGTCAATTTTCTGCCTGCCAGGCCATAAGGAAGAACATTCAGGAAATGGTTTAATCTTGAAGACAAAGAACTTTTGCTCAAGATGAAGCCGTTTGGAAGACAAAGACAAGTGATGGACACTCTGAAAAAGACTTTTTTTGGAGCTAGTGTGTAGGGAAATATGAAGCAGTAGGTATGGTGCCGAGAATAAGAAATCGTGGAAGAGGAGGACATGTCTTTGTGAAATTCTCACACACATGACAACAGCGAAATGCAGTGATTTTCTCCGAGGCAAATGGGGAACAATGGGAATGATTGCATGTTTGGATTGTCTAGGATGGTGGATATGTCAGATGAACGGTTTTGTTTAAAGTACAAAGGGGAGGAAAAGGTGCCTTTTTGTATAGAATAGAGTTTTCAGGGACACTGATTGTTGCATAGTTGTTTCTGTTACTGTTGGGTTATATTTGCAATTCCTTCTTGGTCACCATTACGCATATTGGTGACAAGTGTTTAATGAGTCTGAATGTGTGCTGGACTTTGACTCGGCAGTTTTGTCAGATTGTGACACTGACACCATGTGAGAGATGTATGGGAAGGTGGGTGGGGGTGAGTGGGAGTAACGATTGTACCCCTTTGGTTCTTTGTTTGAAGACATAAGCGAAGAGAGAAAATAGAAGAACTGTATTGCAGTTTGGGTCAATAACAGCCTCTACATAAAACATGCATGTCTAAAAATAGACGTTATTCTGTTGCATTTTTTCCATTGTTTTGGAAAATACTTTTTGAAACTGCTGTATTTGCTGTGTTAACATCTGTAACACTTGTTTTGTGAGCTGTATAGGAGTGTTGAAGCACAGGGTAGGAATGTTTCATTGAATATGAGAGACCAGAAAGTGTTTAATGTTTTTTTTAGCTCTGTAACCTTGTTCATTTGGCAGTGCAGTGCAGACACTGTGGAAGGAGTGTGGACAGATATGCACATGCATAGATGTATGGTTGCGAGATATTGTGGTAGTTTTTTTTTTAAACTTGTACAGATAAAGTCTCTTTTTTTCTGTACCCAGACATAAAGGAAAACAATAAAATGCTTTGTTTTCCTTAAAAAGTCTGTTTTCAGACAATTTCACCACACTTTTCCTTTTCCTTGTGTGCACTGTTAGAGATGTATTTCTGCTTAAAGGCTACGTGCTCATTTGCTTTGCTTCTAACTTTCACTCTGTAAGAGATGGGGCAGCCCAAAGTCACAAAATGGAAAGTTCTCTCTTTCCAGTCAGAGCAGGGTATCTAGTGGATATGTCTAGTGGAGATTCATGGTTTCACTTTGTTCATAAATGGCATGAATAGTATTTTTATCTGAATGAGGACCTGTGGTAGCATACCCATACTAACAATTTCTGATTGATCTCCTGTTTAATGAAATACCAAAAATAAGTTACTCAAATGTTATTTTTATTCTGCTAAAGCTTTTTTCAGGTGTTAAATACGTGAACTTATGAATGCCATATAAAATATCTGGAAGAAGCAAGTGTTTCTTAGTTGCTAGTACTGTACAGCTTCAAGGACAATTTAGATTTTGGTTCTTACCTCCCATATGATAAACACGTTGAATTTTTAAGTGCGCCATAAATGTCCATATTGTACCCTCTTTTTTGAGAACTATGACTAAAGGATCTTTTAAAAAAGAACTGGCACCACTGAGGCAGTCTGCATATGCTTACATAAGACAACCACAAGGCTTAGGTTTTTGTAGCAAAAATTTATTCCTAGGATATTGTGTACTTGAGTTGAACAAACCCATGATGTGTTATGAAAGGTTTGGCAACTAAGTGCATGCTTTTTGGCAGTTGACATAAAGTGCCTTCTCCAGGTAAGATGGTGATACATGTAACAATCCTTTCAGTTAAAGTTTCAATGTTTCTGCCGAATTCGAAAGTGGAGTTGCAAACATGCAGGAAATACAGCCCGGAACAATGCATGTAGAGAGTTATGCAGTATGACAGGTCCCTTGTATCTGTATGTTTTGGTATGATTGTTGCAAGTCCACTATTTATCCTTGTGTCTTACACGAGTCCAGGGAAAAACAACTACTAAGGTACAAAAAGTCTTTGTCAAGTCTAAAGCGGTGGTGTGGATGGGATAGTAATGCATGAAGAGTTTGTTGTATTTATTTGCTGACCATGCATCTAGATGTATTCCACTTGAATACCACTGAGATTTTTGCTTCATATTGTTTGCAGCTGAGAGGTGGCAAGTTATGGGCAATGTTTGTGAAATAGTGGTGTGATGTGACTATGTGGGGTAGGTCTATTTTTTTTTTTCATTTGGTCTGACTGTATCACTAAACATGTCTTGTTTATGTGGTATGTCTGGATCTTTCCATGGAAATAAAACTGTATTGCTGAGCAGAAATGCAAGTTATTTCAGTGTATGATGTAGAGGAAACTATAAATGTTGAATAAAATTATGCAGAAATTCACAGAAGAATGTTATGTCTGTAGATTTATCACAACAGGCCACTGGATGGGTTACTCCTTTTGATGATGTGAGCTTTTTGACTCTGCCAAAGGATATGTTCCTTGATAGACTTTGGTAGTGGGCGATGAAGGCTGCTTGCAAACAAGTTTTGCCAAGCATTCCGACTTCAACAGTCAGCATCAGGACTGCTTTTCAAGAAGCCAGTGTGTCACAAAAGATCCATTGTCAAGAAAAATAGGAAGTAACACCTTCCTTCATATTTTTTCATCAAACTTTGCAAAACTTGATTCTTGGTACTTTCCCATTTCATTGTCAACGCCAACAGCTGGTGACTGGTACATGGTTATATATCCTCTTCTGACGATCGCATTCTCGCAGTACCCCGCATCAGGACAAAAACATGGACAGCGCATGTTCACCTTCACATGCACCCAATGGAACTCACTTCCCCACAACATTCGACACTCCCCATCACTACTGACTTTCAAACGAAACTTAAAAACTTTTCTTTTCCGAAAGTACCTTGACTGATGTCCCGATTGCCTGTCTGCATTAACTTACAACTTTTCCACCCATCTGTGACTGAAGGACGATCTGTTTCCCAACCTGTTGGTCAGTGGTGCGTTCATCTCTCCCTCTGTGTGTGTGTGTGTGTTTCGTTGTTTTCACTAGAGTGTCTGTGTCCATTGTCCACGCGAAGTGTGCATGAAATGTGTTCTCGTGCGTTAAAAATCCACATTTTATTTATTATTATTTATTTAGTGTCAAGTCAGCAACTATGGCCATCTCTTGACTGGGTGAGGAGTGGAGAGGGTGATGAAGAGCTTGGAGGGAACAGGAAGGGGGAGGAAACTTGAGTATATGGGAAAAAATTGAATGCCCAGCTCCGTAAGTAAATGCCACATGCAGAGAAAGTACACCTGTAAAGGGATCCAAACCCACGACCCCCTGTATAGGTGGCAAGCATGTGTTGCCACTCTGCTACAGGCTGCACAGTTTTGTTCATAGACCACAGCTTGTAGATCGTGATGTGGTTTCACCTTCATTGTCACACTAAGCATCTTCACAGTGCAGCTACTAGATTGTTGGGGGTAGGGATGGGGAAATGTTAAGTATTTTTTAAATAGCGTTAGGAAGGACTCTGCTGAAACACAAACCTCGACCTTCCCACCTCCGTGGCAGATGCATTCACCCCATGGCATGGCTAACACGCCAGTTAACGTTTTGAATACTTCAATTTTAAAGAAAATAAATAGTGGGATGATGGAATATCCCAACACTGCAATCCTAACTTGAATGCATATCAGCCTAACATGTCAAACGGTGTCAACTATGGGTCAGCGACATAAAGTGAGTCGGTGGGCGCAGTTTTTTTCAAGGTAAAGCTGCCCTTCACTTTCAGACACTCATTACGACTATCAGAAACAGCATGTCCATGAAAAGGTCTTGGAATGTTGAATAGAACTGTACTTATAAGCGCTGCCAGCGCCTGAAAACTGGGGCAATTCGGGGCGCTTGGATTAGCCAACAGCCATTCAGGTTCATTCAGATTGTCACACGGTAATAAACAGACACATTTTACTTTTTTTTAAGCAACAGTACAGGTTTAGTAACAATTTTGATCCTCTTACCGAGCCTGTCACTAGAGGCACTGCCCGTCTTGACTTCAATTACGGCACGGCGGGCAGCTTACCGGAAGTTGAGGCCCAACAAGGGATCACGGTGCAGCAGACAGCCGTGTTCAGATGTGCTTGTGTGTCCTTGCTGCACTCCTGCCTTTGTGGCACCTCAACCTCGACCCTTCTCGCGATAGTAGTGCGGGACAGTAAACATCGTCTTTTGAAAAAGAGATGGTATTTTCTGTCAAGTCTGATCGCTGACCCCGAAGAGCGGCAGCGTGTGAAAGACTGTACAAACTTTTCTTTGCTCCTTAGGAAACCAGTCTCTGCCTGTCACAGCTCTATGCATGCACAGGCGTTTGAAGTGAGACAACCGGTAAGCTGCACTTTATATTTATCTTACTGCAATTTGACCTACTTCCTTGCTAGCTGATCGCGTGCTCGCGCACGATCAACGGGCGATAATTACCGGCAGTGAGTGACAAACAAATGTGCACTGGATGTGCTGCACGCGGCTCGTTTGCTGATCGACGTGCGCTGTGCGGACGTCTTTGGGCGACAGCTGGGTGACCCTGTCAGCTAAAGCTGCCAGTCCCGGAACTACGTCACAGTAGATTGAAAGTTCATCCATGCGTATAAGAGCTCTAAGCTCTAGCCCACCTGCAGCCACCTTCGTGACCTTGATTCTCACAAAAACGCTCAACACGAACAGAACAAGCAAAGCCCTAGTAGCAGGCTAGACCTTACCCTACACTCTAGAGCTTGGCATCGCTTCATTCCTAGCTTTGCTCGCGATCTGATCCTTTTTTCCTCTTCAGAGAGGTGTCTTTGTTTGGTTAACCTGGGGTACCTTTGTGGAGCCGCTTGACCCAAATCGCTGTCGTCTGATTGGGTGTCGGGGCTCTTGGGCGGCCACGCATGACGGTGTATGTGGACCGTGACTGCGCAGTCAGGCAGCGTATGGGACTGCATTGTACGACCGACACAGATGCACAAACACAAGCCTCTTCTGGAAGTAAGCTCGATATTACATAAGCCACACTAACTCGGTATCGTTGACTGTGAGCGCAAGTTGCATATGCATGGTGTGCCCGTGCACGCGCGTGTGTGTGTACGTGCACGTGCATGCAATTGCATATATTTATATATGGGGAAATTCGGAAAAGGTGACTGGTTTTGTTTTGTTTTTTGCATATGCGATTTGGTTTGATGTTGTGTTGTTATTGAAGTAGTCTGTGAACCCTTTTAAACTTTTCAAATAACAGTTTTAAATACACGTGATCGAAAATGTCTAAATATAAACACGAATGTGAATGGGTATGGAGATAGGATATGGTAGAGTTGGGGCGACAACCGAAATGTTCTATTTTGAAGCCTGCAGCTGTTTTCTATACAGAGTGAATACTCTGTCATATATATTTGTACCAACCAAATCATTTTCCCCAGGCAAGCCTTCTCGAGGAAAGTTATTTTTAATGTGTTAATGTTCTGATTCATTATTGTTTCGCACATTTGAGGGAAACAAGATAAACGATCCTATATTCCCTAAATGGTCACAGTTTTACCCTTTTTTTAAACTGATATGTGCGTTAAAGTCACCCGCACCCCC
>SMGT01003173.1:272672-306065 GCA_004794575.1 Lanistes nyassanus
CCCCCCGCCACCCAATTCCATAAAACTCTCAACTTGAGCGTCGCTATGCTTTGACCTTAGCGTTTGGCCAGTCTTAAATCGGTTTGCTGAGACCATGACAAGACAAACCTGCGAACTTCACCTTACATGACAAAGTGTTTGTCATATTTACTTACTGGATTCACGCATGTTGTTCTTATGATAACTTTTATTACCACACCACAACTTTTAATTGTAACGTTTAAAATGTTGCTTGGAAATTTCAATTTTTATGATTATTTTCCTGTAAGTAAAGACATATTTTTGTGGATATACACGTTGTTGTTGTTTTTAAATTACAATACTGGATGGGATGATGGATAAAAAGGGTATATTCATAGACCGTCTTGTCTGTCTGTTTGTCTGTCTGTCAGTTTCCCTGCCCCCAGCATAATCCCGTCTGCTGCTACTTTCTCGCTCTCCCTCACTCTTTCTCTCTGTCCATCCTCGCACCAAAAATTGGCACTGTGAAAGAAATATTAACTGAGAATGCAGGACAACCTTACTGCCTGGAAGTAAGATATTTCTAAGATTTTGTCGAAGTGAAGAAAGGACCAAAGAAACAGATGCAATCGAAATAAAAAAAAGATCAATTGCAACAATTGTGGCCGGCGGTTTTAGCAAAACACACTACTGCAAATAATTGTACAATATAACCTCTTTAAAAAAGTCTAAAACAGATATTTCCCCGAAGTTTGCACTTGTCAAGTGCGCTTGATGAAAGCTGTCGAAAGCTTAAAATATCATGATTATTCGCGATTGCTTCCCTTTGCAATTACGTAATTTGGCAAGTGACGCAACTGACAGGGACTGGAAGATATTTTCAGCTTCATCAACCGGTCCAATTCACCAGGTCTGATTAAGGTAATATTAATTGTAATTCCGACAGGAAGGCAGAGCTTTTAAAACTGTGCATGAAACTGTACGAGCCCAGCTCAAGTGTTTGGTTTTCTGGATTGCTCTTAAACCGGAGACAGATGCAACATATTTTTTTCTCGTCAAAAAAGCTCCCTCAGTTGGGTCGCTCGGACGGTTTTACTCAGATCAGATCAAACTGAAACCAGTCCTTAGTTCGGATGCTAAGTGTTTGGCATTTTTCTGCTGTAAAAACTATGACAAATATGAGTTGCATACAGCTGAACAAATTTCTGAAGAATACCATTTATTTTTATTTTTTCAATGCCAGCCACAAGAGTACAAAAGGTTCAATTTTGCTGCCATCTTGATAACATCGTCGAGGGCGATAATCTGGGCGAGAAAGTGTAATTTTCTTCCCGAAGGATGCAATATTCTTTAGTATCTCGCTAAACAATGTAAACAAAGACTTTTTGTAGAGGATTTAAAGGCAAATCAACTCATTCCTAGTACTTCAATGTATGTCGTCACGGGGTTAAAGTTTTACAGGGAAATTTCGATGTCTCAGCAGAATCAAAGGTGCTGGGATGCCTTAGATCCAAAGCATTTCGGATCTCTGTGCCAAACTGTGCTAGAAAAATGGCTACACGTGTATAAAATGTAATTCACTCGCACAGCACTACCTCAAAGTTTCAGTCTGTTTGAGAACTTACGTAATATGAACGTTTCCCTTGACATTTCCACCCAACACTTTATTAAAAACATGGCATTTCATCACCAAAGCTTTGGTTATCCTTCCCGTGGGTTCTATGATAGAAATTTTGTCATGCAGCGAAAAGATTAGCGGAAAGGACAAACCTAATAATTCTTAATTTTAAAAAAATTCGGGAGCGAAAAATGACTTGGTTTTTTTTTTACTACAAAGCACGGGATTATCATATGTACCTAAATCTGATCTACTTGTTTATTTACAAGGAAAATGCTTCCACGTCGCGGTGATTGCGTAGTTAATGGGAAAGGGTTCGTTGTAACGGGTGGCGGAGGGGGGGGGGGGCTGAGTACCCGGACAGAACCATCAATGGTCTGCCCTGTAAACAAGCGCCACATCCACAGAGAAAATCGTGTGCCAGAGACGGGATTGGAACTAACAGTTCACGATCTTTACTGTCTTCGTAACAAACGCTGTTAATTCCACCGAATGCCGTGATACAGACAAGAGAATTTTAAAAACAGACAGCCTGCAGATAAGAATTTGTGAAAAATAGTTGATAATTATTTTCTTGAACTAGAATAGATGCTTGCTCAATTAATTCAGAAGGCAAGCAGGAGATTAATAAAAATGTTTCCAAAAAACCGACAAAACATTCAAAAGAAACAGTATCTGGAAAGCAACACTTGCACATTAACAAATGAAGGGATTAACGAACAGCGCGTTAATTTCATGTTGCTTTCCTGTCGAAAGTATCTCTAGCCGAATAACAGTTTTGGAAGACAAATACATTCGTCAAACTGTATTGATATTGAATTTAAAGAATAATGATGGAACGGTAGCCCCGCACATGGGCGTGCACTCTCAAATGCACAACGCACAGACATGATCACATACGCACATACCTATGGGCAGGCACACAGAAGTGAAATTGATGAACAAATAAACTATGTGTTAAGGCAGCCTTTATAATTTTATCAAGTACATTACTGAAATAATTATTGTTACAGTAACAAATTGTACAGATTATTAATTTTGGCACTATTTAAAACATATGTATAAATTTACTAATTTTGTCTTTTAAATGTAAAATTGCTGACCTTCACTGCGTTAGCCGTGATTTTTATATAACTATGACACAGTCTGAAGCGTTAAAAGAAGGTCAGGCTGAAAGTAAATCACGGAAATTAACATGTCTGCTGGTGCTGGTGCTAGGAGGTAATTTCTATAGCTGCATGCAGTTTCAACAGGCCTTAAATTTAAAAGAAAATTCACAGATGCAAGACAAAGGGAGATGATTGCAATGTCTCAACCGGAGGAAGGAACATCAAACACTCAGGAGGATAAAAGTATCCCAAGGTCACCAGGGGAGGCCAGTGTACACGTGGAAGCGTACGGGGGAGGAGGGGAAGGTGTGGCCAATGACTTATCTATCGAAGTCCCAAGCACACTCGATTGCCGCCAGCACCACCAGGAGGCCTCACTAGGTGAGGAAAACGCACATTCAGCGGGAACACGAGCTGTGGTCACTATAAATATTATGTTCTGTGTACAACATTTTGAATAGTTTGAGAGCTTTCACAGATCCTGTTAGAGCACAATTTGCTAGAGTATGTCCCCACCTCTTAGCCCGCCCAGGAATAGTTTAGCAGAGCGTTCTCGTAGTTTGCAGTTCTAACGTCGCCAAGAAGAACAAATGGGTTTCAAACCATGTATTTCCACAGAACATTTCAACGCAGAATACTATGTTGAAGTATGTCACTTTCCAACGCTTGTAAATTTAAGTTTTTTTCTCCACACCCCCCTCCCCCTCTCTCTGCGGGCGCTGGTGTGTGTGTTTGTGTGTGTGTGTGGAGGAAAGCGCGTTCGTGTTGGTGCACCTCGTGGCTGCTCAAATCCTCATCTTGGTTTCAGAGTCTATGTTTAAGCTTAGGAATTTTTTCTGAGACTCACTGGTGGTTTTATTTCACTTTGTTTATTTACTGTTTGTTTATTTAACTTAAAAATTTATAAATGGAACCTCAGATTGTATATACTGGCCCTTACACTCGAAAATATCAGAAAGAGGCTTCGACGCTTGTTATGATGTTATATGGGTAGGTTATACTGTAGCACTCTGTTAGTAGAGTGTACTGCCAGCTCTGATTCTGGCGGGTTACCGTTTGATTGACAACCCTTCAGCGGTGGACTACGTGTGCTTCAGATTCAAGAGACCACGGGCTACGTGACGTCTTGTGCCAGGTCAGTCGCTGCCGTGTGCTGGAAGCGGATGAAGAGCTTAGCGACTGTTGCCAGACGAGGGAAGCAGCGCAAAGAGAGACTCGGGAAAATGGCGCCATACTTCAGGATTCATGGAACCCTGCAGACGTGACGATCAAGCAGGAAGTGGAAGAAGAAAATGGTGCGTGCGTGCGTAGGAAAGTGGGGAGAGAAGAGAGGGGGGGGGGAACTGTGGCCGTATTGTATTATCTATGTCTGTGCGTGCGTGCATAATATACAATGCATCATATTGCACAAGTTTGTATTTACGCGTGCATGGCGTCTTGCTGGCAGTGAGGGTGCGTAAGTTTTGACTTTCGGGTGGAAGGTACATTTGAGTATGAGGGCAGATGGATTTGTACTTGGTCACACAGATGGAAATATGTAAATAAAACAAACAAGTCAGGTAAAATTGTAGAATCGAACACGCTGCAATCTGGTGTACATGCAGGAACCCCGAGGGCCAAAGGAAGCGAAGATGGCACGGAAGGACCACAAGACCAGGTTCAATGGAGCTACCTCTGCGAAGTGGTTCTGCCCATGCGGACACCGGATGTCTCGGCTGACGTTTGTTCCTCAACAGACGATGGCGAGGACAAGAAAGATGTTCTTATTGATAATGCTCGTACAGTCAGCATCGAAAACAGCTCTCCTAAAACCCTCGACAGCCCCCCTGGGAAAACCAATAAGATTGACTCAAATGATGATGTCACAGCCTTTCCTGCACTCCAGAAACCCGATGACGTCACAGATCGGAGCAGAAAAAGCAGTGAAAGCGTAAATGAAAGTGATAAAAGTGATAGGTCGACAGATGTGGATGGAGAAAACAGAACCAGAATGAAAAGCAGCAATCCTCAAGAGGAAGGTCACAAAAGCAGTAATGTGTCAGAAATTCGTCAGGAGGCAAATCTTCGTTCATCAGAGAAGCCTTCTAGCAAGTCCGTGTCTTTTCTAAAATACATTTTTGGGAAGAATGTGTCCGACAGGAGTCTGCATAACAGGATGAACCTGCTACATCTGCGAGAAAAGAGTACAACAAAACACGTGGAGGACTCTGTACAGTCAGTTCAATTTTCGCTACCATGGAAACGACCTCCGGAAAAAAGAAGCCAAGTGGATAAGCGAGTGAGCCTTGGATCAGAGGTAGACCCACCTCCCGAGAGTTTGAAAGGCAGTTTGCAGGAGAGTGTCGAGGCTAACATCCAGGAAGAGAAACCAGACAATGCCGGGTTACTGACGGAAGGCTTTCAGAATACAGCATCTGGTGAAGTCGCAGCCGAGCAGCCCTTGGCAGGCTCAGAGAACAGCTTCCAAGGAAGACGCACAGAAAGCGAGGGTTCTGCTTTGATTCCTGCGGCTGTACAGCGCTCGTTAGGTCGCAGGAAACAGACTAATCCCAGACAGAGGCCAGCGAAATGTCAAGGACGAGTGGATGATCCACAATGGGACGCAGAGGAAAGCAGGATCGCACAGTCAGAGGAAACATTGAAACATGTGAGAGACGCAGACCGACAGGCAAACGAAAAGCACAAAGATAACAGCTCGGGGAAATCTCAAACATTAGGGCAAGGGACTGCGTCTGTGCCCAAGGAAGTAAAGTCCGTGAACCCGAACACTCTCGCTGGAAAACAGCCTGATGGCAAAGACCTCAGCTTATTTCAAACAAAGTTTGACACCGTAAACAAAACTACACCAGGTTTCATTGTTCCAGTTCTCAAGAACTCTAGCTTGCCACCAAAACATCCGTATCATTCCTCTTCTCCGGCTCCAACCCTTGTCCAGAGATTGAAATCGGGAAAGTTGGATTTGACCCAACTGACTTTTTGTCTTCAGTCATTCGCAGGAACAAATTTTGAAGTTGAACAGTCAAAGGAAGACTCTGCATTACTGGCTAAAAAGAATGCGAACACTTCAGACAGTTTTACTGTACCTTCCATTCCTTTCATAAATACTCAAGCGTCCAGTGCAGTCAGCCATTCGACCACCGAACTAGGTGACATCATGAATTTCTCCCATCAGAAAACTGCAGTCATTAAAACTCCCCAGACGGAACAAGGAAAATCATCTCCATCTGGCCAGGATGGCGCCAGCTCTCGTGACACCACCATGGCATCGTCCTCTGCTGTCCTCAGTCTGGCAGACATGTCTGGCACCTGTTCTATTAACAGTTCTTTGTATTCACAGCCTCTCTCAGGGAGCGGTGACAAAGACAGCGTCTACCACGTGTTTGGCATCCGGCGTGGATACGAGAAAGTTCAAGTTGCCCCGGCGCCAGCAACTGCCAGAGACTCCAGCCAGACAGACGC
This sequence comes from Lanistes nyassanus, assembly GCA_004794575.1. Lineage (NCBI taxonomy): Eukaryota > Metazoa > Mollusca > Gastropoda > Architaenioglossa > Ampullariidae > Lanistes > Lanistes nyassanus. The sequence goes on from SMGT01003173.1 coordinate 278,820, forward strand.
CAGCGGCAACAACAGTCAATACTTACAGGAAGATAAAAATCTGTCTGCAGAGGCAAAACTAGCAGGGACAGAGCCAATAAATAACAGCCAGTCTCACAAAACAGCCTCGATTTCAGCTCAGACCTCAACACGAAAATCATCATCAAAGGGAAAAAGTCAGACCAAGACGAGGCTGACTTCCCATCAGGCCTTGATCAAAAAAGATGCTCAGAGACAGGCTGTGTTCGCGAGCTCTGCTTTGCCAGATGGGGTTAGCCAGGAAGTGATTAACAAACACCCACTTCTTCAGCCGATATTTTGTACAGGTATTGCCACTGAAAGACATGCAAAGTCAAAAGCACGAAAAAAGTCTTTTACAGATGAAAGCAAAAGACAGTTAAGCATAAGATCAGAAGGTGATCCCACATTATTCCACGATGCTTTAACGGCTACCTCACCAGGAACACTGGAAACATCCCGAAATAACATCCAGAACAAACAACACGAAAATGTTCAGGAAGAAGGGACTAATAAACGGACAGAGCCTCTCTTTCAAGTGTCGCCTCCATCAGAACAGTCCGAACAGTTCGCAAAATCTGTCCTAACACCAGAACAAAGAGACAAGGAGACAGATTCAGTGCATCCCGTACAACAAGGTGAAGAGAAAGCGGGTGGAACTAAACCTTTCAGCATTGTCTCAGCTGTCAGCAATTTGCTGCACTCTCTGACGGCCAAGACAAAGGACACCACAAAAAATACCCCCCAAGGGGCTCAGTCCTTTCCTGCTGTGGCAACGCTAACACACATAGTCAGCGAGATCAAACGGAAAGACACTGCAGCAAAAAAGAACACTGCTACAGAAGAAAAATCGAGATCCAGCAAGTCGCAAGGAAAAAAGAAAGTCCTGCAAGGTGGAACTGCACAGCATTCAGCCCAGGGTCCACAGCCTGCATCCACCATCACAGACAAACAAACAGGAGCAGGTCAGGAGGGTTACGAGGTGACAAAAAGTCAAACGAACCGGCTCAACGTTTCCATAGAAAAGGGAGTTAAGGCGAAGAGGTCAAAGAAAACTACACCTAAAACTGGAAGAGGGGGTGTGATGGTGTCTCCTTTGGAAAAGCAGGGCACAAAAAATCCAGTCCCCCTCAAATCAGCTAGCCCAGGTTTCCCAACAAACACGGCATTATCTGTACCGTCCATTCCCATTCCTTTTGGGAATTTTTCGTTCCTGCCTCTCCAGCTGCTTGCTCCAAACATTCACATGCTTACAAGCCATTTGCCAAACTCTTCCACTGGAAACGCTGAGCAGGCTTTAACGTCTGCAGCATCGTCTGGCGATAAAACTGATGACTCATCGCTTTCCACTATGAAAGAGCAGAATACGCACTGTACTTCACACGTTACGAGGGTAGGATCACAGTCTGCTCCATGTCGTAATGGAAAAGATGACTTGGAAGGATCCTCAATGGAAGGGAACCCTGTGACAGGCAATGTCAGTTATTCTCAGGCCCCACTCCTAGGCCTGCCCCCAGCTGGCAGTGGCATTCCCGTCTTTTTCCTGCTGCCCCATTCTCAGCTGTTAGCCCTCGGTCCCGCAGCCTCTGGTGGTTCCGTAAGCAACCTCAGATGCCGACAGGATGCTTTTCCACTGGATACATGCTCGGTAACGCCCAGTCCAGCGCGTCGTCAGACCCAGAGAGCCCAAAAGCCGAAGCTGCAGCCCAAGAAAAAATGCAGAGTGAATTCTGAAAGTCCATCCCAGACGAACCAAATTTCGATACAACCCGAGCTTCAGGCGAGACCCCACGGTAAACTCCACGACCAGATTTCGTCAGCGCAGCATCCATTCCCCAAGATGACAGCGGCTGAGGACGCAGGGTCGGCTGATCAGTGTGAGGTAACGAGCAGCACCTGGACTGACGACATACCGGAAAGAGGTGTGGATGGGACCACCGGAAGTCATCAGTTCAGGCCTACTCCCCAGCCTCTCCTTGCTGATGTCAGAGAAATGACTAAGATGCAAGACCAGTCAAACCCCTTATTTAACACGACTCAAACATACGGCGCCCAACGTTCCTCTGCTGCACGGCCAGGAAAGCAGAGTGATGTTAGGGGAGGCAAGTCCACCACAATGTCTCAAGATACAAAGAAAAGTCACTTAGCCTCACTCTGTTCTGAGGAAATAAAGTTGGAGACCACGAAACTTGCACATGGCCTGGCCTCCAGTTCTGAGAACGACTTCAGTGAAGTTTCTAAGAATTCAGCTGAAAAACACTCTGAACAGTGTTTCCAAACTGCGGCTGAACATTGTGTACCAGATCTGGTTCAGAGCACTTTAGTCCAAGACGAACGCGGCAACGCAAGGAAGCCAAGACGACAGAAGAGAAGTATTCCTTGCCGTTACAGCACTGCTGTTAGAGAAGAGGAGCTTTCCGAGTTATCGGAGTTGTCTGAACGTGAGAACGACATCTCAGACGACGAATGGAAGCCAGACATCAATTCATCGTCAGAACTTGAGACGGATGTAGATTTCAGTTGGGATTGTGATCATAAAGGCACCAAGGCTTCCAGGAAGACGCACAAGAAGATCTTGGGAGGAAGACAAAGGTCACGAAAAAGTGGAAGCCTTGAGGAACAGAAATCACGTCTTGTTCAGATTCTTCAAGACAGTGATAACGAATCAGGTTGTCGTCCCTTAATGCAGGTGACATCCGTTTCCGAACCCCATGGCTCAGTGACCTCAGCAACTAGTTCCTTCAGCATGTCCAGAAACGAAACTTCTACTAGCAACACTGCAGGCCATACAGACAGAGCTGAGGGCTCAGGAGATATTGGTCTTGAGGGTCAAATGCCACTAGTGAGTGCAGAGACTGCAAGAAGTGGTGCAAACGCTGGTGTTGCACAGGTTCGTTACTCAAGATCCAGTCGACGACGGAGGAGAGTGCCGTATACCAAAGAAGAGCTGACTTGTCGTGAGTGTAACAAGGTCTTTGTAAACATCTACCGCCTCAGACGCCACGAAGGGTCACACAGGGAGGATCGCCCCCACGTGTGCGACATCTGCGGCAAAGGCTTCAAGCAGTCAGGCCACAGGAATGAGCACCGGCTGACCCATGACACAGTCGGACGAAGAAGCTTTCTATGCAACCACTGCGGGGTCATCATCAGCAGCAGATCCTCCTTTAGGTACCACATGATGTCACATGACCAGCTGCTGAACGCTGCCAGCGCCAGCAACAGCGTATCCATAGCCTCTTCCACCAGAAGTGTCAGCGGGTGCAGTTCGAGAGCTTCACCTCAGACTTTAAGTAGCGACAAGGCTAAGGTCTCCCCCGAGCAGGCGCGGCAGCCTGAGGCAACAGAGGCGACGGAGAGTAACGGTTCATCTTCTATGTACACCGCCTACGACTGTCCTCACTGCTCAGACCGCTTTGCCACGGCGCAGAGTTTGAACAGCCACCTCGAGTCTCATCCAGAGGTGGCGCTGCGCTGCCACGTGCAGCCGTTCACGTGTGAGAAGTGCGGGCGCAGCTTTACGTACCGCCACAACCTGGAGAAACACCAGCTGCTGCACCTGAAGCCCGTGAAGTACGCGGACCTCTACCGGCGCAAAGTGCAGGAGCACATCGCCAGCGGCAAGCCACACTTCACCTGCGACACCTGCGGCAAGGTGTACCTGCGCAAGGAGACGCTGGCCAAACACTGCAAGACGCACCTGGGCATCAAGCCCTTCCAGTGCCACGTGTGCTGCAAGCGTTTCACGCAGAAAATTCATCTGACGGTCCACTCCCGCTTGCATACCGGCATCCGACCTTTCCAGTGTCGCACATGTCGCTGCTGCTTCCTGGACAGCACTGCGCTTGCGCGGCACGTGGAACGGGACCTGTGCCGCCAGGAGGGCTTCACCTTTAACATCGGTAAGCGGGGCCGCAGGCCTTTCCCCCTGATTCTTGAAGCTGACAGAAACCAGGATGAGCGCAAGAAAGGTGAGGCATGCGGAAAAACATATAAAAGCTAGATATTTCATGACTGAAAAAGATAGATGGGTAAATACAGAAGCTCATATATGTTCACAACCAAGACAATAATTGTGATAAACAAAGCCTCGGAAAGGACACAAATTTAAATAAAACACAAAGACATTTAGTTGATCTTTCATGGTGTTCGAAAAGGACTAATCCTTTCCTTCTCTCCCCTACCCTATACAGAGAATTTGTCTGTTAGCCAGTTTTAATAAAATATAAATAATATTTTTAAAAAAAAACCACAAAAGTAACACCAGATAAAACCACTACCAACCACTGTTGCTAACTGATTAAACAATTCACCGAGGAATTCACCAACACAGTGATACATCATCTTAAGGTCTGCACATGTAGTTGGTTAAATCTAGATTTTCTCAGGGTAAACAGAAGTGTGACAGCGCAATCAAATGTTCGGAGGTTGCGCACGGTTTGAAAAAGTAAAGCAGCAAATCCGGCAGTGAAATGGGATTATTTTGTTCTTTCGATCATAGCTGTCAGCACTTCTGTCCTCAACTGCAGCTTGTGCAAGTGGAGAGGCAAGCGGCAAGGGAACCTGGCCAACCACATGAGGCGCGTGCACTCCAGCAGCCTAACGTCACCCGTAGTCAGCACGTCACCCGTAGTCAGCGGTAAGACTTCACAGGTTGGATTTAAAGGATAGGAGCTGGTACTGGACGGACGGACGGACGGACGGACGGACGGACGGACGGACGGACGGATAGATAGTGCAACCGATGGATAGACAGTACACCACTTGAAAAAAACAGATTCTGACTATTACGAGAAAAAGCACATTATTCTGAATCGTCACAGTGGAGATCCCCGTGCTTGTCATGCTCCAATGACTCCTGCAGATTCTTAAGACAAGTGTAGCTGGAGCACTGAGTGTATGGTACAGCAGTGTTACATGCAGTATTTGTTTGCTGAGTATTCAGTGGCAGACAACTGTTTTTGTCTTTAAAAAATAGAATGAGTTTATTGGCCTTTTCTAATCCTCCCCTGGTAATTTGTGAAGTGGTATTTCTTGCAAAGCAGGAGTGTTTTAGCTGAATTTCATGTAGTTACGGGCCTAAATTCCACTCTTATTCGCTGTATCAGCAAGATATTGTTATGTTTTAGATCCTCCTGGCTCCACCCTGAAGATAACAGAGAGTGATCCCAGCAGCGCAGCACTTCGGGAAATGAGACTTCTTGATCTTTCAACAGCAGACGTATCCCAGGAAGCCGGTAAAACTGATGGATCTTCCAGCCAGCCAGCTCACGATGTAGTCAAACCCGAAAACGATGACATGTCCTCCTTATCAGGAATGCCTGTTATAAAACTAAACACCCCGTCCGCCCCCGCTGGAACCACTGTTTCCACATCAGAAAGGGCTGATGAGTCATCGCAAGGCAAGGATCCGTCCAGTGCCATGTGCATGCCAGACGAAGTGGAAACAAGTGAGACACCTGCAGACATTTACAAACGGACTCCAAGGAAACGGCAGGAGGCGGCTGAGACACGGCGGGAGGGGGCAGAAGACATTTTAACGTCCACGACAGCCAGAACAGGAGAAGATGCAAGTGGGGAGATTATCTCTCCAACCAAGGCACACGGCAGTCGACGCCATGCTGTAAAACGTACAGCATCGTCAAAAAGTCTGTCTGACGACGCGAGTCTGTCTTGCTCCAAAGCCAAGCAGGCGAGGCCGTGTGAGGAGGCCGCAGAGCAGCTTCTAACCAAAACGACTTCACGGGAAGGGCTGTCTGACTCCACAACTAACACAAGCCCCAAGGCTAAACGTCGTTTGATTCAGGCTGCTAATAAGGCTGCGGAGTCTTCATCTAAACAGATCAGCAGTCCGCGCCAAGGGGTCAAGCGTGAAGCGTCATCAAGTGACGGAAATCTGGAACCCGAGACCACCACGAGACCGAGGACCAAGAATGCTTTGATTCAGACATGCAAGATAAATACGAGCAGCAGAACCGAGACTCCCCTTAGCCCCATGATCGGGAAAGCAGACGACAATAAAACACTGGGTACTGCAGCCCTCTCCACAGACGCAGAGGGACGCGTTGACTCGACTGCAATTTGCCCCGCTTCCAGAGAAACGGATGACAAAACCAAGGCTGGGGAACCAAAGACGCCTAGAAGTAGCAGAAGGTCAGCAGGAAAGAAAGGACTCTCACTTCCCTCTTTACCTGCCAGCGAACCTACGAGAGAACTGCGAAGGTTTGGACCTGCGAAACTTCGGCCGCCCCACAGCGGTGAGATCCGCTGCAACGACTGCGGAATCAAGTTCCGTCAGATCAGTCACCTGAACCGGCATCTGCGCCAGCATCAGACCCCCCGACCCCTAGCTCGTGTGCTGCGCAACTCCCCTGTGGCAAAGGCTGGCGATGGAAGTGAGCCGACGCCGGTACGTGGGGAGCGATCTTTCAGGTGTGAGATCTGTGGGAAAGCTTTCTATGTGCGCAGCCAGCTGACTCGTCACGTGAAACTCAGCTGTTCTCTTCCTTCAGACAAGATCCGACATAAGTGTGCTTGAAAGCATTGTTCCAATATTTAAACTGACTGACAGTTGCGCTGTTTATTTTAATGGAGTTTAGAGAGCAAATAACTAAGAACCTCTGCTTTGGCTCACACAAGCTGATAGTTTCTTCAACTTTAAACATAAGTTTGGTGGGTTCAATGTTTTTTTAAATTGCCTAATGATTTGTGCCTTTGGGGTCAGCTTAAGCGAGCCAAACAAGCGACACTGTTTGATCATGTTTGAGGCCAGAAGACCCTTTTATACCTGTTCTAAGGCTGGGTTTCCTGAACGTTCGTATCCTCACATCCGGCCATAACAGCAGCCGTAAGGAATATTGGCTTTGTGCATTGTACCTATGAACAGGAGATCCGAATGTCCGTACCACCTAGCCCAGGGGTTGGTTGCATAAGCGCTCTTATCTCCTGTTCATACGTACAGGCGCACATAAAATACACAGGGCGAATGGGCCTTACGACCACTCTTTTGACCGGAAGAACCGCTATGAACGCTCATACAATCCAGCCCGGGAGTTTTGGCGTTTTATTTGTTGTAAACTTGTTAAGGAGATGGTGATAGGGAGAGTGGAATTTTTAGGTTTCATTGTTGAGGATTTTATGACATATTCGTAGACCTTTCCTGTCAGCATTTTAAGTGTCTATTTTAAAGTTTTACATATTCATAACAATTGTATATAATGTGTATATTAGTTTATGTTTTAGGGTTGATCTGAAAATTTTGAGAAATTGCATGGTTCTTTATTTTTTTTAAAAAGAATAAATTTTATTGTGTCATACATAAGCTGACATACGTGCCATCCTTTAAAAGCTATATATATATATTTATAAGGAGGATGTAATACCATGTATGAGGCAAGGCTTTATTCTGAAACTAATTTTTGTTTCAGTTAGACATTGTACACTGTCGACACTAGCTGGCATTTTAATGCATTCAAATACTGTGTTTTCTACCCATCTCTAGACACAGCAAGATCGGTGACGCTTTAAACAGAAAGCTGACTAGATAGCGGGCCTTTTTAAATCAGAAATATTATGAAACGAATGTCCTCTTCGAATCTTCTGCTTTCGCCTGAATTCCTCTACAGCAAGAGAAATGTCCCGTCTGAGCTGGAATGGGGACGCTTAGTCCTTAGTCCTCTGTGCGATAATACACTTCGTTGTCACGGGCCAGGGATAGTCCACAGATTAGAAAATTCAGAGGGAATGGAGATATTTATCTACAAGTTCTTTATATCAGCAGGGAAGGTCATACCGTAATCAGTGGATGCAATAACTGTGAGACAACCCATGACAAAAAGAAAAAAAAAAGAGATTAAGATTTTCTTGTCAGCTCTTGTCCCCAACCCCATTACAAACGCCATGTTAGCAATAAGGAATTTTACTCATTAGTATATTTCTGCTTAGGGTTAGTATCTTTGTTTACGTTTAATTTCTGTGAGTTCGTTCTTTTGGTATTCTGTGATGGGGAACTTTTTAATCTGTGATCAAAACTTTGTCACCGTAGTGCTGAAAGTAATTTGAACATAAACTGAATAGTCGATGAAACGACAAGCTTGCACGATGAATATCGGACTGCCTCTAGCCTGGAATATCTGTCCACAAGTAGAACTCAGTCTGCATATTTATTTATTTTGTACGCAATGACAGTAGATACGGTACACAGTCTGTATTTTCGTGGTTGGCGATAAAACTTCAGAGGAACTGCGGGGAAAAGGTACTGGGACAAGTAGAGTCTCACTTCATCGCCATCACCTCGTCATTATCGTCGCCAGGTCGTCGTCACATCTTCCTCACCACCATGGTCACCACGACGACCCGACAACCATCTCCAGGATCATTAGAATCAACATCGTCCTCCCCTTCAACTCATCAGAACCGCCATGATTAAAGACAAAAAATCTTCGTGATCTGTTTCCATCCAACAGAGACCATGAGATTTTATAAACTCTATGCTACACTTATTAACAGAGTGGATCCTTCAGTAGTTTCTAGTTACACAATTGAGTGTTCTACTTTTCATATTCAGTTTATCTTGCTTTAATATTTCCTCTTTTAACGACAAACGGCTGCAAACAAGAACACAGGACAGTATTCATACATGTACCCTTTAGCTCGGTCAATCCGTGTCGGGTTGGGGGTTGTTGTTTTTTTTTGACAGTTGCAACTTTTTAAAAACGATCTTCAAGTTTGTTAAATATTTTAACTTTTGCTTATTAAACTCTCTGTCTTTAGATTTAAGGTTCATTTGCCATTTCGCATGTTTTATGGTTGCTCAACTTGAATTCAAGCCCATTTGTGTTGTATTCAATAAAAGTTTCAGCCTACGTTTTCACAACTACATGCACATACTTTGTTTTGAATTAAGCTAAGCTGGACTCGTAAGTGTGGTGTGAAGCGAGATGGGTTTACTGCACATTTTGTTAGCCTTTGAAATTCAAAGCAGGGATATTGAGAGAGAGAGAGAGAGAAAAAAAAGACAACGATCTCGTGGTATAAGGACTTTGGGCGAAGCTTTGAGAGGAAAGACAAAACATCAGGGTTAGGGGCACTACCTCCTCTTCGAGAGACAACACAAACACAGAAAACGCTTTCACTGATTTAAAAAAGGTGTTTGTTTATTGTTTAACGTCAAGTCACCAATATAGTTCGCTGCAGGAAGTTACTGGCTGTATAATCAGGTTAGTTGAAATGCTTGTGCTGTCGATGGTTTGTGGTAAAACATTTTATACAATGCATGCAAATCTAACTGCAAAAAAAAAAAACAACAAAAAACCGAACGTGTTCACGAAAATAAAATAATAAGAAATGAAGAAAAAGTAACAGAATAAGCAAAGGCCATATGGCCCCCTCCATCTTACTTTAAAAAAAAAAAGAAAAAAGAAGTACAGCGCTCCAAGACGCAAGAGTTTCGATTCCACTGAGCATTCCTGGGTGGAGGAATTGTGGAAAATACGACAGTTCATGCAAGCCGACTCAGCTGTCTAATGGCTGTCTTGACTTCTTTATGACGATCTCTGTCTAAAGGATCGCCAAGGGCGTGCTCAAACCACACAAAGTCGTGAGGCCGATTCTAGCCTCGACGGGCACATGCAGTGTACCTGATTCCTGAGCTGGGCTGCATGGGCCGGGTTTGCTATTTCCTCTCCACACCCAAGGTCGCATGTTAAAATGTTAGTGGTGGGGTCTTACTCCTCGAAAACGCAGATACGAACATTCATGCAAACCGGTCTGGGACCTTTGTGCGACATATTCATATTCTGATATTAACACAATTTTAGTCGTCCTAATGCAACGTTATCTAGCTTACTTCGGTCTTTCCATCTTCGTCTCAAATGCGTGTTGAACAATTTTCATATCGTCTCAGTTCATTATTAGTTCTCTCAAGATTGTTTTTTTTTAAAAAAAAATTATAGTTTTAGTCACTGAGCGTCTCCTGACGTATGGCGCGTCATCAAGTACAAGTAATGTGAGCCATTGTGGTCCTATAATTATGTGTTCAAAGGGAAGGTACTCTTCTGGTCTAATAGATCAACATTTTAGAGAGTTCTTTTCCATTGACCGTTTTTCTCGAATTAGCAGTACATTTCAGGGGTTTACTGTCAACAACAATTGGCGAGAAATAAAAGAACTGTTAAATTAACTATTTAAATCAGATGGAACATTTTTTATTGGATTTTCTTCAACATGTACAGTATTTAATCATTTCTATATGTTTTATGGCGATTACTATATGAGTTTATATGGAAAAACAAATTGAAGCAGGAATCAAATATTTTGCGTCACCGTCTTGTGAAAAAGATTTTGCCGTAATCAATAAAAAGGGAGAACCTGAGTTGAGAAGAATATACTATATGACACAAGTTTTTCAAATGATCAGGAAGGGGAAATTAAATTTTGGACTCTTCTACATTATATACCAATTTGAATTATTTCTTTATCGCATATAGTTTTACGAATTTCTGAAAATCGCTACACGTACTTGACTGGTTGAGAGGCCAGGCCCCACCGATATGAAAAAAAATTCATGGTCTTTATTTCTCAGATTCTTGTTCATCTCACTTTTTTCTTCCTGTGGGCCATTTTGGTGACGTAGTCCTTTATCTGTCAACCCTGTTTTAATTAGTCGTCTTTTTTCAAGTAATTATACTTTTCTTGCCATTTAATTCTGAGTCTTTCATTAGTGTTGTTAATCTTAATTATGTATTAATCGCATTCAGTTAAGTATTTTGTCAGTCATATTCGTCTGGTCTGAAGTAGCTGCGTGGTAAGTCGCCCTTACTTTGTCTTAAAAATTCATTGGTCATTTACGTCAGTCTTGCCTCAGTTATATTGCTGCTCGTGTACATCTCGCCTCAAATGCTTTTTCTGCTGTGTTCAAAGCCTCAGAAATACATACTGCTCGTATAGTCTCAGATAACCTTAATGTTAACCTTAATGTTTATAAACTATAAAATATTGTTTATATTTTTATCGTATCAATTTTTTAGTCATGCTCATACTTAAAAATCTAGACGACAGTGACGTGTCTAACAAAAACAGATAAAGAGTAAATTAATAATTGTTGCGAAAAGAAAAGCTGGTGATATCAGTTCCGGAACGGATGGATACATTCATGAAAACCTTAACTGTTGCGTATTCGGTAAAATGGAATGCTCTTAACTCAAGCATTTTGATATGCTTTCAAGTCTGGTTAATTTTTTTACCTAAACGAAACTGCGATCTGGTTTGGCGAACTTGGCTTTGTTTATAAGTGTCCTATTGTGGTCAGAAAAGTCCTTAAAGCAACCTGCACATTATCATAAACGTCGTGTGTCAGGGTTAGTTATCACTGCATAGTATGATACAATTCCCTGGGAAGAATTCGGTTGTTAATTTAGCGCTAAGCCTGTCACTTTTATATATATACATGCGACGTGCATGTTTGAGAAGTGAATAGACATGAAGGGTTAGGCTTAACAAATTTTACACAGAGGTTTACGATCTCTTCCGAACGGACTGACACCTGAACTAGATTTAACACTGGGCAGAAGAAGACGTTTGAGTTCGACAATTGTTTTATAAGTTTACGATAAACTTACGTTTATGTTCAGCAAATGGAGGTTCTATGTAGGACGTGTGTTAGGACATATCAAGTATTATCTTTCTGCATGTGTCTTAGCATCTTTGTCCTTTCTAGAGGACAGTTTCAAACCTCACATCGGAGTTTAAAATCATTCAGTGTTTTAAGTATCAGGTCCAAAATACAAGCCTTAAAGTTTAAAGTCTCTAGTCAAAGTTCCAAGTCTCAGATCAATATTTCAAGTCCCAAGTCAAAGTTTCAAGTCATGTCAAAGTTTCAAGCATCCAAGCAAAGTTTCACCTCTCAACTCAAAATTCCAAGTCTCAGGTCAGAATTTCAACCACCGTATCTGAGGCTCATGTCTCAGAGCAATAAAGTATCTTAATATCAGTAAGCATGCGAAAAACGTAAGATCCAATATCCCAAGTAAGAAATACGCATAAATCAAGAATGAAAAATACCGATTATGTCGAGACAGAGATTCTAACGCATGTCTCAAAGACACTCATCTCAACGCCGCTGTCACTAAACGGGACTTCGATTCAGTTGTCGCGAAGGTTCCCGGCTTTTTATCTCGCCAGCACATCATCTCCCTGACCACCGTGCGGAACCTGGATCCCATGGAATAATAAATAAGGAAAGTGACCGACGAATTGGTGACCTCGAACACGTGACCCAGGGTCTGACCAATGATGAAGGTGCTGCAGTACTTGCCGGAAGGGATGTATCCGGGCACGAAGCTCCTGAAAAAGGCTTGCGTCACGGACAGAGAGATGCACGTCAGGTACACCAGACACACGACAACCAGCGTCTTGGTCAATGCGGGGTCTTTCTTCTCCCCACTCCCTGTGGCTGCAGCTGCTGTGGGTGTCTTGACGTTGGCTGTCTCCTGCCGCCAGGCGAGCGAAGCACGGAGTTTGACCACGGTGATAAGGGTCGCGATAACGACGACGCCCAGGGAGATGCAAGGGATGGTCAGACTAAGCAGATGGTTGTACAGGATGTCAATGACCATGCGGTCGTTGTTGTAGAAGGCGGTGAGCTGCGAGGTCCAGTGGGACTCGTTGGTGACAGGATCCGTGACGTACACTGTAAGATACTTCATGTTCAGTAGGCTGTAGAATCCCAGGATGTAGACGGACATGACAACGATAAGGACAGCCATGTTCTTGGTCTTCAGGAACTTCTTGGCCGTGAAAGGCAACAGCACGCACACGCATCTCTCCACCGAGATGATTGTCGTGATGGCGTTGGAAATGTTCATGGTGCCCAACATGAACCCCAGCAGCGTGTTCAGGTACTTCTGACTCCAGTACTCTTCAAGACTGGCATCAAACAGACCGAGAAAACTAAAGAATTTCGCTGCGAATATGATCAGCAAGAACGCACAGTCGGCCAAAGCCAGGCTGAAAAGACACAGGTTGATGCGGTCTCTAAGACCCTGGCGATAGAACACCGCCAGGTTGATGACGTTGGTGCTGACGCCAAAGGCCTCCAGTGACGTCAGGACAAAGGTGTGAAGCACTTTCTCCACTATTTTGGCTGTCTTCTCGTCTATGGGGTTGTCGGGGTTTTTACACGGCAAGAATGTTTTCGGTGAGGTGCTTGTATCATTATGCAGATTAGTAACGTAACTGTGAGCATAATTCATAGTATATGCATCGCTGATGGCAGAAACCGCGAAACTCACACCAGTCGTGTCCATGTTTCATTTCAGCTCTAAATGACACCTGCGATCAAGCTATAGGTATTAAGTTTCACTCATCCGAATAGTCAGACACGTTATTTTGTGATTTTTAAACATCATGGAATTGAAATGAAGTCGTTTTAACGGTTATTTTGGCATTTCTCCAAACTCCTGGATATTCAATACAAATAAATTCCTCCAGATCATCACACAAAAAGATGCTGCACTCACGCACGTAACAAATCGTTAGAACGGCTTTTGGGGCTTTGCTGCCGTACAAATGACACCAAGTGGTTGCTTCTCGTTTCCTCATATAAATATATCTGCCGGAGCACAGTCGCTCGTTTGCTTGCAAAAGTAGGCTAATTGCTTCAGAAGAACGGGGCTGGGGGAGCGATAGGGAAAATTAATTGCTCATTACCATTTTTAAGTACATTGTAAACACCCATGCTCCTCTGGAATAAAATAAACTACCCTCAGGCTTCTCCGGAAATAGCCTACCCTCAGTTTACAGACACAAACAGATACTTTCACAAGTGGTTCATACACGGGCGCACTAAATAAATATGGAGTTACATCGAACAAAGCAATACACAAATACTCATAATTGCACGCATGCACTCACACAGAGTGAAACACACACACACACACACACGCGCGCGCGCGCATAATTGGGCCAGAAGAACCTATGCACGTTTCTACACAGTCTAAACAAAAGCTTTGATGTAACAACTTCGGGGACAAATTTTGTAACAGAATTTTCTTGGATAGTTTTGTATCAACGGCTACAGGAACGCCAAGGTTTGATGAAACACAAAATAAAACAACTCAGAAGCTACGTGCCCTGGTCTTCTTTGATGAGGCATGTGCCAAATGTGGTATGGCTATTACTACACTTACTGCGCATGCTCGTTTGTGTATGACGAGAAGTGTGCGCGCGTAATTTTTTTTAACGCACTTTATTAAGGGCGGTTACTCCATGGTTTGGTACCAAGGGAGATAATAGGGTCAAAAGCAGTGGAAGCCGCTAGCGAAGTACACGTAATGAGGCTCGGGTTTGTTGCAATCTGATTCATTTTTCCTTTGGGAAAGGTCTTTCTTGAGAACTAAGCCTCGTATGTTCAGAATAAGGTGTTTTCTTCAGATAAGATGCAGATTAAGGTTTCCTTTGTCGATACCGTAACTGGACAACGTCTTGTTAGAGTGCAATATCACAGCTCGAAGTTCTTAATATTCTAATTTTAAAGTGTTTGGTTGTTTTTCAGAAACTATTACGAAAGACAGAAAATGAAAATGGAACACTGTCCCCTTCCACCCATCCCAAAAAAATAAAGAGACATGAATGCAAATTAAGCTGAAGGATTCCAGAGTGCGAAATAATTAGACGAACATATCGGGGGCGATATAAAAGATTTTGTTTGAGTGATCCGTAAGTTGGCTGCATTAAAATGATTTGTTTGTAAGAACAGAGGAACACCACAGATTCACAACACCATATGTCCTAATCGCCTTCTGACATTTTCTTCCGTGTTTTCTCTCCGCATTCTTAAGCTCCGTGAAGCGAAATAAAAACGATATTTCGAGGACATACGTCCCTTCAAATACGTTAAGCGCAAATAAACGTTTGCTTGCTTAAGTGTCTTGTCTGCACAGAAAACGGGTGGGGGCTAAATGAGAGGGGAAATGAATCCGTTCGATAAAAAGAACATGATATAGATAAGTATTTGATAGATTTACGGTGTGCATGCGTCACTGCACTGTGAGTGTAAGGTGACATTACGAAGCAGAAAATAGAAGTCAGAGAAGCATGAAACGTTGAGAGACTGACCAGTCCTGCAGATAAAGATCGCAGGACAAAGTCTTGCCAGTTCGGACGAGAGGGGTACTGGACAAGTCCGATTTCAGAATTTTAGATAATCTGTATTCAGCACTTAGTGCTTTGCGAGTTAGGTGCAAGGAGTTAATCACTGTGTTTGAAAATGTGTTTTCGTCACGCTTACGGGTTGTACTGTTGGTGATGAAGGAAAGCAATATGTCGTCCCGACTGCTGTATGTACATATTTATGTGGATAAAACTTACTATATAGAGGTCTGGGGGAAAGCACGATCGTTTCGCCACTTTACAGATGAGGAGGAGGAGGAATGACAGTGCCACTCTGTTTCCGATTTAGAATTTGAAGACACATTCAGTTTTTATCTAAGGCGTAAATGGCGACTCGGGACACACGTGACTGCTGATACAAGCACGGACAACCATGCAGACACAATCTGCACGTGTGCGTGACGCCATGTGATGTGTAACTGGTGTAGCACAATAATTCTACTCATAACTTACAAGGACGCTTTTTTGCTTACAATTTACATTTGCTCACTTGCAGTTGGTTACAATCGCAGTCGTGGCAATGGCTCTGTCATCCTCCCACTCCGAACACAGCAACAAGGCGTCTTCGCTTCTACTCCCAAACTTTTAATACATGTACATGTCACGTCGCTGTGAGAGCACAGGACGGACCTTCCTAGCCGATCCTACATGGACAAGCGACTCAAGATCAGAGCTCCGACGATGAAGATGATCAAGAATGAATGAATCCTGTCTGCTTTTCCTCAGCTTTTTAAATGCACTCATAGCACATTGTAGTTAACCTTTCGCCCTCGGCTCCCGCTGAGATGCTCAGTCCACTCTGGTTCCAGAGCGACTCTGACCACCCATAAATCTCTACGCGGTGCCCTCCTTCCCTGTGGAAAAACCTGGCCGCACCTAACTTACAGATAAGCGTTTATAGGTAGCCTCGGACGGTGAGACCTTGTTGGTCCTTCCCTACCCACCTTTGGGTCAGGGGATCAAAAGAAACACGATACCCTTTATGTTTCCCACACTCCAGTCACACTGAGCTGCATAAAAGAAACTCCAAGCAAGTAGATGTAGGCCTGTTTTATCATACACAAATGAGTGCTTTTCGAAATCTTGAAAAGTCGACAAATAAATGACATAACAAGTCCCTAAGTAATTTCTGATGAAAGACAGACGATGTGTTTCCCAGCACTTTTGATGATGGTACGTCACTGTGTACGAGACAAAGAGGCAACGCACGGAGGATAAATAGCTTTTACATGGTGTCCTTGACATCCTTATAATGGAAGAAACTGATCATTTCAGAAATAAGAAAACAAGTAATGACTGCTGGTGACTTATCTCAACGTCATCACCTTGTCTGTCTGAGTAAGCGGGTGACCTACTCATAAGCCACGGAATTGAAACGTCCCGCGCGCCTTCCACAAAGTAGTCTAAGGGAAAATGTGTTTTATGAGGTTGTTTCCCTTTGACCAGGAATTGAAGTTTGTTTACAGAAACATACGGGTTTCTGCATATGCCCTCCGGTGACCAAAATGTCGTGACAGTACACATGGCTGATTTTGTGAACAGTACATTTCAGTTACCTCATTGCTGGTTAATTTTAGCAAACTTTGAGAAGGCGGCAAAAATTAAGGTAATAAAGATTGTATTCAGCATTTGTTTACATTTAAAAATCAAAAGGAACAAGTGACTGCCGCTTAATTTGTGAAAAACATAAGCTAACAAAAACGGAACTAAGCCAAGCGAAATCAAACGACAGACGACACCGACAGTCGACAGTTTGGGGGCATTACCCCATTCGTCAGGACAACACAGACACAAACAGACTGAGACAAAGAAAGATAAAAGCCGAAATACATGAAGGCAAAGACAAAAAGCAGGCACTTAGCTGGGTGAAGGGGAGAGTAGATAGTCCGGCATGGGGTGAAACTGGTTTGACAGGGTAGACTCACAGTAAGGTCGTTGGCAACGGAAGTCATGAGTACATCCAATCAGAACAAATTTCGAGTAGCGGGGGTGGGGGTGGGTGTTGGCGGAGGTTAGCTACAGAGGGAACCTGAATGGGGTCGGTCTCGAAATGGCATCCCACTGGAATGAATTCTTTCCCCAATAGCACAAGACCGTCAAACAGACTGCATCCACAAACGGCACAAAGTTACACTCGGGGAACGACAAAGTAGTTGACAGAAAACATCGCTTTGCACGGCTAGATAGAGGTAAGAGTCGCTAGCGCTGGGCTCTGTATCACTGGAAGGCAGCTCTGAATTGGGCGAATCTTTTAAACCCAAAACTAGATCAGACAACTTCGACCTTCAGATATGGTGGCGAGATCGCAGAACTACCTCGAATCCTCAGCAGCTGCTTCTCCCATGAAAGACATACTTCTTTAAAATAGATAAGTACGTGCTGTTAACAAACAAGTTGGCATCCTTACTATCTATTAGTTCTTAGGAGTATTTAAAACTCGAAGGATATAAAATATACAGTGGAAATATATCGGGTTAACTGGTCCCCGCAAATAGACTGGTCTGGTGTTAAGAAAATTATTAAACTGTTTATAATGTACCCGGCATGCCGTTTAACTAGCTTGGGTTTAAAAAAATCAGTAAATCTGTTTATACCCGGCACTAGAAAGCGTTTATGAGCGCAGAGAGAACGTGCGGTCTGTTAGAAACGAGCTTCTGTAGACTTACAACGGTGCAGCCTTCCTCCTTTTGACCCGAAGAAACGTCTTGATAGCGCTGAGGTCAAAAGTATCGTTATACTCCAGGTATTGCCCCAAGCCAGTTCTATCGCTTTACCTTTGAGATGATGGAACACAGAGAGACAAATATAGCGTTCTGTGCTCCCTGCAGCACGACTTTATCCCAAAAATAAGTCATGTACGGGGCGCCAGGAGTTGAATTTGCGTAGAACGTTATATGACAAACAGTTCCAGTCTCTATTTAACTTTGTAATTCACCCCGAGAGCTATGCAATACCTGTTCATAGTTGTATAATTCCATTCTGGAGTTACATATACAAAACATTGTATATAATCAATTCTATAGCCTGATCATGAACTGTATACCGATTCTGCAAATAATCACGACAAAAACTATTTTGGTCGATATTGTGAACGGACATTCCTAAAGCATGAATCCCGTGCATCCAATACGCGTACTGTATTGTTGCAATGTGGAATTACATACCTTGAGAGTGGAGTCGTGTGTTACTTTAGTAATATGCAAATTTTCCTCTTCGCGTCCAACACTCGTTAAGATTGCTATTTACTGTATCTATAAAACATCTAGTAAGCTTTTTAGTCAAGTGGAACTGCAGTGACTTTACTAAGCAGACATTCCATTAGTGGCAGCTGTCTTGGGCATACAGCCGGAATTCAACTCTGACCCAAAAATCTGCTTTAGTGTCGTCCGGAAGTTTGTTCCCATGCTAACGTAGATGATAAAAGTGATCGAGGAATTAGTCACCTCACATAAATGAGCAAAAACTTGACCGACAGTGAAGGTGTTGCAGAATTTACCTGTAGGTAAGTAGCCGTCAATGAAAGTCCTCAGCAGAACCTGAGTGAATGACAGCGATATGCACGTGATGTATACCAAGCAGACGGCAAGCAAAACCTTAGTCACGTTATCCTGTCTCCTTGTTTCTGACGTAATGGTCACGTGGGTCGTCTTCTGACGCCACGCCATCGTGGAGCGCAGTTTGAGCACCGTGACGCACGTCGTCACCATGACAACGACCAGAGACGTGCACGGAATGGTCAGACTGAGCAGGTAGTTGTTGAGGATGTCGGTAATCCCCCGATTGTTCAGGTAGAATGTGCTGAGCACGGACGACCAATGAGATTCGTTAGTTGCAGGGTTTGTTACATAAACAGTTGTAAACTTGACATTCATGAGATTGTAAAACCCGAGGATGTACACATATATGACAGCGATGAGAATGGCCATGTTCCTGGTCTTAAAAAACTTCTTGGCGATGAACGGCGATGACACGCAGATGCATCTTTCTAGAGAGATAATGGCCGTGATAGCGTTAGAGATGTTCAAAGTACCCAGCATAGTCCCCAACACTGTGTTGAGGTACCTCTGACTCCAGTACTCTTCAAGACTTGAGCTAAACAATCCCAGAAAGCTGTAGAATTTGCCGGAGAACATGGCAAGCAGAAACGCACAGTCGGCCAAAGCCAGACTGAAAAGACAAAGGTTGATTCGATCGCGAAGACCCTGACGATAAAACACCGCCATGTTGATAAAATTCGTGCTGACACCGAAAATCTCCAATGACGTCAAGACAACAATATGAAGGACTCTTTCCACTGTCTTGGCTGTCGTCTCGTCAATAGAATTGTCCGGGTTCTTACAGGGAATGAATGGCCTTGGTGATACTTGCAAGTTGCCTTCCCCATAAATAGTAATTGTAGTGTCTAAGTAACTCGAGCCCCTTGTTGCCACAGGGACCATAGTCGTGTCCATGATAGTCTCTTTATCGTAAAGTATTTTTAAAAAAATCTCATTAATTTAAAAACTCGATTTTTTCACTCGCTGCTTTTAGCGTTATTTACGGTCACACTTCTGACCTTAGCTAAAAGATACGCATAACCATATTTTCAGATTCTGTTCTTTAGATCAAATTCGTATTTTGTTGAAAAATCTTAGCCGCTTGTCACAAGGATTTCAGTGGTTTGCATCAGCTTCGGATACCATAGACTTGTAACTTTAAGAACTTTGCCCTAAAGTTGAGGCGTTTTCACGGCATGTCAAAGTGGAATCTTTCTCTCTCTCCGTGATCACAAGCAACAAAGTCACGATTCGCCAGCGAAACGAGCATTCATTCTTTCGTGAAACAATCCGTAAAAAGCCTAAACTTGCGCCCAGTCTCTGTCAACTGCTTACTGGGCCTTGGAGAAAATTGAGAGAAACGGCGGGAAAACTGGACAGTGATCATAGGACCTTTCCTCTACCTGTATAACCCTCTCAGAGCTATGGGATGGCGGCTTGCGCTCCATATTAAATTTGTCATGTGATTACTGCGCATTAGAATTTTCGCTGTAATTCTACAAACACATGGTGTTTTTTCTTTCTTATCCGTCTACTTCCTTCTCCATCTTTCGTTCTCCTTTCTGTCGTCCAACTTCTTACTGTTTCTTTCTTCTTTTGCGTCCTTCTTTTTTCTGTCTTTCTTTCCTTCCTTCTCAGTGAACACAACACCTCATCACCGTCGTGAAACAGCATCACCGTGAAACAGCACCACCGTCGGCTGACGTAAAAGGAATTGATAGGAAACTTTACATAAGCAGAGAAGTTATAAAAATGAATGTTGCGGAAGTGAGAGTCAAACAGTCGCATGCAGCATGTTTGAACAGTATATCTGGGTCTGCTTTACGTGTATTTGTCTATAAATACAGCAAGCACACACGCTGAGTTTACTGGAATCTCTGTCATTTGTTTTCATAAATACACGATCGTTACACAGAAAAGCGTAGAGAACTGACTCTGTGTGTGTGTGTGTGTGCCGGGGGTGTACGTGAATGCGTGAAAATGAGGAAGTAAAGTTCTGTACATTTATGCTATTTAAAAACAGTTATACATCGGTTGTAAACACACATCTATGCAAACATATCTGTTCCCATAAACCCTGTGCAAACACACATACAGAAGTACTCAGAGCTCTATGCTTTTCCTATTATGGTCCCTCTCTTTTGTCTCTGTGCGTCCGCATGCGTGTTTACATAATTTCGTTACAGTCTAGCTCCCAAAACAAAGATGGCCCAGCGAAGGTCCTTTATACAAACTTTCTTCTATTAGTGTCTTTTTTCTTGGGTGGTGGGGGGAGCTTAGATTTTAGCGTCCTTAGTAATCTGTGAGTCTTGAATTTACAATAGTTTTCTACTGTTTGACCCACTAGACTTAGTATTTCTTTTCTCATTAATAATCACGAAGATAATTTTAATTGTAAAAGCGGGAATACAAATTAATTTACAAAATCACACAACGTTACACTTTCTTCAATCTGTTGTCTAGTTGTTACGATCCTACAATGATCTTATTGCTCAAAACTCTTAAGTAGTTCTAGTTCAATTTGTGCGGAGAGATTTTCAAAAGCCGTAATTAAACATCGAATATAGGGACTACATAGCGCAGGCAATAATCATAAAGATGGAGAAAAAGAAATGTGAATCTACTTTAAAATGAAAGGTTTAAAACACTGCGAGGTAACTGTATTTGCAGGCAGCCGGTAAATCAACATAGAAAATTATTTAGACCGATTATGTCCTACAGAATTATCGTCTGCCGGGACTTTTTTCAAGGATTATAAGAAAACAATCATTTCGAAGATATTTAGTTTCGTTCGGGATATTTCCAGAATTTTTTTTATATATTTATTTTGACTATTTTGAAATATGTAAACAAGAGTAACAAAACGATTATGGGCTTGGCCTTTATAGACAAAGAAGTGTATTTATGTATACCTAATTTTTGGAAGTGGTTGTTAAGGATGGGGGTTCCGGGAGAGGAGGACTGCAGCTAGAAAAGGAAAACAGGAGAACTTGATGTTATGAGATAATAATCTCATGATTCACCAGGTTTAATTATCAGTGAATAGAAAGAAACAGTGGAGACAAGAAGAATAGACGAAAAAGAAAGGAGCTGTATGGAGCTGACAGACACTGAATCTGCTATGGGAGATAGGAGAGAGGGGGAGGGAGGTCAGTGATCAGTGATCGATGATCGGTAATACACTGTACTAGCGAAGCAAAGTTGAGTGTAAAGCGAACCGAATGTGTGAATACGAATGTACCCTGTTTCGTCGATGTGCAGTGTGAAGTGTTTCTGAGAGCTGGGTGGGGATTTGTTCAACCGTGAATGAACAATCCTTTAGTGGACTTTGTCGGACCGTGTCGTCACTGCCGTTGGTTGGTCAAGAAAACGAGATCTGAACCAGCTCGGAAAGTTGGACGCCGGTCGCAGACATCAAACGACGGTATATTCAAACACACACGCACACAAACACGGACTCACGCACCCATGCACGCACGTACGTACAGGTAGACCTTGTGCAATTAGGTGAGCAGCATTGTGTGCTTTGTGTTGATCACAACAAGTAGACTTTCCATCTTTCGAGCTTATTGTCACATGTTTAAACACAAGACCAAAAGACAAAAGGCCATACACAGAATAACTGAATTGTGTTATATATATATACACACACTATATGTGTCAACAAATAATGTCCTTCCATCATTTGAAATAAACATCATGTAGGGATTCCTTTTCCTAACCATATGAAAGCCATGCCTGTTTTAGATTTAATAAAGTATTATTTGAAATAGATAGGAAATTACTGTTTCTTTTGTGGAAAATCAGTAGCGTGCACAGTTCCTATATTTGTTTTCTTCCACTCTGTAACAAGATGGTCAATCATTCATTGCACGTTGCCTCTCATTTATTATCACAAGGTTTCAGTATATTTGGTGCAGGACATGGGGGTAAATACATGTTTGTTAATGCTTGTTATCAGAAACCATGTTCAGAACAACGCTACATGTCGTTCGCAAACCATACAGAAATGTCAATCAAAAACAAACCAGTTTAAATTGCGCTTGTTTCTTTTTGCTTTATTTAAGTAGGAGTGTGGCTGCAAAAAAGGAAATGAGAAGCACATGGATAATACTGGGTCTTGAAATTTATCGTAAAATATAACGGAGGTGTACACATTTAGGTAGAATCTTGGAGGAAAAGAGTCTCGAACACAGTTTTTGTCAATGCAAACAAAGTTTGTTTTGGAAACCAAATTTTAAAAAGATTACATTTAAATTTGGTCAGGGAAGACACCTTCCCCAAGTTCGTCTGATAACTAGAGATTATCCTGTTATTGAAATAGCACGCATATGTCAAAATAACGAACACCTAACCTGTCCAGGCCCCGTAAAAAAGAAATCCGAACAGCTTACTTATTCCAGAATATCCACCACGAAAGGAATAAGGTCTTTAAATTTCCCATGCATGAAAACCGAATAGCTGATTTTCCCCCTCTTTATTCAGTTTTAATGAAGTTATTCGGTCGTCCCAGAGCGAATAGCTTATTCCAAGTTCTCCCAAACAGCATTTTCAAAGCCAGAACAAATCTTCTATTCCGGAATAAATTTAGTATTGTTTATATGCATACGGGGCCAGGAAAAGAATAAAATAAGCATAGACTAAACTTGACTTTTCGTTCCCGCCTTGATACCTTCGATACAACATTCTTTCTTTTTTTGCATTCTGTGGTTGCAGTAGAGGCTACATGAAAGTTTATCTTACGACAATATGCAGATTTATATTTGTATATTGGTATACACAAAATACATACGCGTATACATATCCATACAAAGAGGGAACATATTTTGTATGGCATGTCTTTTGTTACATAAGTTTATATTTGGTGAATGAGTCTATCCGAACATTTTTCCCTTTCTAAAGCAAGATGCAAGCAGTAATGAGGTTTCAGAGTTTTTTTGTTGTTGTTTTTTTTTTACTGTGCGACTAGAAAGAATCTTTATCTATAGGAAACTTGAGCACATGCGCAGAACATGCTATGAGTCATTCCAACTGTTTAAAAGAAATTTCAAGAAAATAGATGTAATGGACTATTATATATATATATATAGTTATACTCAAACGGGTGCTTGTTAAAATTCTTGTCAATATCGAGGACTAGTAAATCACATGTTGTGCATGCTTATCCTCGACATTGGTTCGAGTCGCTACAGAAATGAACAATCTTGTTACTTGTAAATAATTTATTTAATAAACTTTCTTGAAATATCGAAATTCGAGCTGTTTTGTGTGAGCAAGTGTGACGTGGAACACACTTGTCTGTCTTTGCGAACTGCAAACAAGCAGAAACTTATTCACGAACTTTAGTCACTGCAGAACACTCACCACAAGATTCAACTTCTCAGCAATACCAGAAATGCCACTAATCTGCTGTAGACGTCCCTTTATTCGCAGGCTTGGTTTGAAATAAACATCTTTGGAAAGATCCTCTGGAAACTTTCTGCGTATAAATAAAGTAAAAACAGTCCCGCACATCCTCAATCAGCACGAGAGTGATGCAATGCAAGACATCGCTGCTTTTCATAAGTAACAAAAAAAATTGATGGCAATACGTACATCAAAATCGTGTACATGATTTTTCTGTATTCAACTTGTTTTTTTTTTTTTGTAATGTGTGTTGCGTAACATCGCAACCAGGGATTTCAAATAACGCGATCAGATTGAACCAGCCGTTGGTTCCGATGTAAAATCAGCCGATCGGCCATGCCAGCGACTATGATAAAAGCAAGTTAAGAGGGTTGGGATTTTGTTGACTTTAAACTAATTTACATAGCTTTTGAGTAAAGCATCTTCTATGATGTTTATTCCAGGTCATTTAAAAATATTCCTAAGTCATTTTGCAGCAAGAACACTTTGTGTCATCAAGTTTATTTTCCGAACATGTGTCACGCTATATGCATTTCCTCTGCACTTTTGACCATACAGGTTATTATTTGTCGAGAATGTATAGGTTGTGTTGGTAGCCAATAACAACCATCTGTCGACCAAAATTTAGAAACTGGTGTTCACTGTTCGGTCATATTTCAAAGATAACGTCATCAGAGGCTCATCGTTTCGCAATAACACTCAGAAAGACGTACGACAGGAGGTAGAGATTTGAACCACAGGCAAAATGGAACTAAAATAAATCAGAAGTCCGGCTGAGAAGCTGCGGATATCTCCAGCTCACACACATCGCGAAGAAGAAATTCTGGCTTCCCTGGCGGCAGTCCCAGGCTGTTTCACCTGTTTGGTGCCGCACAGGGTCAAAGCCAAGCTTTCTGAGACAGCGTAAGCATTACGCAATAACTATTTGTCTCATTTGGTTAACAGCGTAAAGAAAACATCATTAAAGCTGTAACGGACCAGTATATGATACCCTTTGTTCGATCGTTGATTGAATTAACAATAACACGAATTCATTATAAAAGATTTAACAGAGTAAACGGATACCGATTTGTGTTGACTTGAAGGTATTTAAAAGATTAAGGATGTCCCCTGACTTTTAAGGACGTACGATAAGGCGTCCGGTTCCGAGGCGGGAGGTCGATGGTTCACATCCCTGCCGAGTCATACCTAAGATTTAAAGATTGGCAATCTAGTGGCAGACCTGCCAGTCGCCTGGCACTACAGGGAACAGTACTAGGACTGTGACAGCATAATGTGACAGTGTGGGACTGAAGCCCGTGTTGTGACAGTGCTCCTTAGTGTGGCAGCACGTAAACTTTGTCTAAGCAACACCGTCCTGATATGCACCTAGTTTGCCGCTGGACGTTAAGCAACAAATACCTCCCCCCTCCCCATCCACTCGTTCATCGCCGTGCTGCTTGTTGATTTAGTTACAATGAAAAGACATCATCAAAAAGATATAACGGATTAACAGCTGATACATTTTGTAAAGACTTCATGTGTCCTTTCTCACGAACATTAAAGTGCCTGTCCGCACTGGCCATTTTCCTGCAGCTATCAGTCTTGTGGTTCTTTCACAGCTGGGCGAAATGATGAAGTGTGCTGATACCCACGGGAATGGAACCAGTCTGTGGCCGTGCCTTTGGGTTTGGAGATCTGTGCTCCATTCTTAATAATAGCCCCGTCCCCACAATGTGAAATCACCGCGAGGTTGAAGCACTTTACCTTGAAAATTACCTACCTAATGTATACTTTCTGCCATTCTACATCTTAGCTTTTGACCTTTGGATATTGTCCTGCACTGCTAGCAGAGTCGGGTTTTGCTATGTCCTTTCTAAGAAAGCCTTCCAGTGAGGGTCGGGTCAGCTTTGCAAACTGTTTAGAGGTTGTATCAGCCAGTTGCTGTGTTGTAACTGTGATCAGCGTGTGGAAACGCTGAAGCGTTTTGTGCGAGACTATCGTGACACGTCTGGTTTCTCTACTTTGGAAATTTCTCTCCGCTAACCGGGTGGCGATACACGGAATTTGAAGTGAGCAACCGAACTGAAGGAATGGGAGCAGAGGCTGGACACGATCGAGAAGCAGAGATTCGACCTGTGACTGGACTTGTGCAGAACGAGCTCAGAGGCCCCATGGGTACAGTGAAATGTTATTAAGTGATACAGTGTTATCGTTTCAGCCTACGCGTTGTCGTCCTCATAACGGTTGTCATGTTGAGCAAGCGTGAGAGACGATGTCTTAAAAGGAAAAGATTTTCCCCGAAGACGACATACCTGAGTAATTCTCTTCTCGGGGCTCAATATTTTTCGGATTTCCTAGTTAGCACATGTACAAATCACACGCAGTAAGTTTTTATGTCATGTGGTTCTGCGGTAACTTCACTGAACAGAATTTCCCCCGTTAGTTGCAACTGCTCTGGGCATAGAACTGGACTTTCACCGTGTCCCAAAAATCTGCTTTACTGTCGTCCGGAATTTTGTTCCCATGCTAACGTAGATGATAAAAGTAATGGAAGAATTTGTCACCTCACACAGATCACCAAGGGTCTGGCCGATAGTGAAGGTGTTGCAGAATTTACCTGTAGGTAGGTACCCGGAAATGAAAGTCCGTAGCAGCGTTTGGATGAGAGTCAGCGAGACGCACGTGATGTATACCAAGCAGACGACAATCAAAGTCTTGGTCACGTTCTCCTGTCTCCTTGTTTCTGACGTAATGGTCACGTGGGCCGTCTTCTGGCGCCACGCCATCGTGGAGCGGAGTTTGAGCACCGTGACGCACGTCGTCACCATGACAACGACCAGAGACGTGCACGGAATGGTCAGACTGAGCAGGTAGTTGTTGAGGATGTCGGTAATCACCCGATTGTTCAGGTAGAATGTGCTGAGCACGGACGACCAATGAGATTCGTTAGTTGCAGGGTTTGTTATATAAACAGTTGTAAACTTGACATTCATGAGATTGTAAAACCCGAGGATGTACACAGATATGACAGCGATGAGAATGGCCATGTTCCTGGTCTTCAAAAACTTCTTGGCGATTAACGGCGATGACACACAGATACATCTTTCTAGAGAGATAATGGCCGTGATAGCGTTAGAGATGTTCAACGTACCCAATA